>JAUPTC010001474.1:0-24750 GCA_030762895.1 Sophora flavescens
ACTTCAAAAACAATTTTTCTTCATTGTTTCCCCCTTTTCAAACAGAGCAATCCCCACATTCATTTATTCCAAACAGTTGAGAGTTTCATCATGAAAACAATCAGAAATCTAAGCAGGGAATCTAAGTCACACACAAGAGGGAGATCACCAAATCCAAACAACTGCCTTCCTCACAAGGGCATTATTTGTTCACTCAGTCACTCAGTTTATGTCAGGCTAACAACTTGCACTCAGTTTCACTTTTCAAGTACACTTCCCAAAAATTTGCTTTTCACCTCAAAATGGTTCCCACAGAAAACATGCAAGCAACATCAACAGGTCTTTTATGGGTTGTAATGGGGCCTGGCTAAGGGTAGGATATACAAAAGGAACTAAGCTGAAGACCCTAGGAACTAAAAGAGCATGAACTATATTTACACTTTGAAATTCACTCAAGTTCCTTTCTTTATTTTTTCTTTACACTTCTGGGAGGCTACAGCCATTTTTATTTCTTTTTGGCATTTTTGTATATATTTTTTTTTCATATTTTTTTTTTCAACATTTGTACATTTTTTCTTTCACAAGCCTTTGGCTCCACTTTTTCTCTTTTTTTTTTCTTTTTTTTTCTCAATCCCAACAACATATTACACCTTGCAGCCACCCCAAACTTAGTTTCTTGCACCCATTCTAAGATTACATGCTCTCATAATCCTAAGATCGGGTTAACATGGTTTTCCAGATTTTTGGGCTTATAACATTAGGTTATCAAGAACTAACAGGCTAATAGGCTCAAAAGGGCTAACTAGGGAACATGCATTAGGAATTGGTTTATTCAGGCCAAGTAGCTATTTACAAAGAAACTGCCTAAATCATTTGCTACACACATATAATCATGCAAACCAAAAAGAGATTCAATCAAATCCAGGGAAGTGCAACTTGAAAGTGATTTTCACACATTTTGAAACATGTTGGAGGCTCAAAACCTCACCTGGACATTCATGCAAATTGTTTGAAAGAGATACTATCCCTAGTGTGTGCTTCCTATCACCCCAAACTTATCATTCATCATGCTATCATAACAAAATCCCAAAGTTCAGTTTTCAATTTCACATGGGAATCATATTTTCAAAATCAAAAAAATTTTTCAGCCTAGGGGGAATCGTCACATATCAATCATGCAAGCAATCTGTGCAACATCAATCAAAATCTAACAAACTTGCCAACAAAAAAAACTTAACACACAAATGCTCCTGAGCTTCTCAAATTATTCAGGAGCTTTATTCAAAGAAAAGAAAACTTTATTCAAAGAAAAGAAAAACTACAACTAGTTCCCTCCCCCACACTTAAAACATGCATTGTCCCCAATGAACAACAGAATTATAAGATCATAGTGAGGGAAAGGAAAAGAGTACTCCCTGATCAAGTGCAGTGTAAGCGGGAGCTGTCACCTGGATCCCATTCCTTGCAGTCTAAGTCCAAAGAGGTAGAGAGGGCCTCCGGTGCTGCTTCATCTTCTTCATGTTTCTCATCCACTGCACTGACAATTTTATCACCTGCTAAACATGCAGCAATCTCAGCACAAACCACAAAATGGTTAGCGTTAGTACAATCAAGAAAAGAAAGAATATCATCACAGCCAGAATTAAGTGGAAAATTAGAAAACAAGTTCTCATGGGTGTCCTCAATAGTCTCAGATATCAGCTCAATGTGGAATACAGAGTGCTCTTCCATTTGGATGTTTCATGGCATCAAATATGTTAAACTTTGCAACTATATCCCCAAACTTCATAGACATGGTCCCATCATCCACATCAATGTTAGTCTTGGCTGTCTTCATGAATGGTCGGCCCAGGATGATTGGTGATTTCTTGGAATGTGTCTACTTTGCCATGTCCAAGATGTAGAAATCAGTTGGGAAGATCGGATCATCAACTTGCACTAGTACATCTTCCACCATTCCCATGGGGCGGGCACAGTCTGTTGGCCAACTGAATGGTGATACTGTGTACTTCAAAGGACCAAGATCAAGTTTGTTAAAGATGGAGGTAGTCATAACAGTGATAGATGATCCCAAGTCCAAAATTCAGATTTCAAACTTCTTTTCCCCAATAGTGCATGTGATATTGAAGATGACTGGATCCTTTAACTTCGGTGGCGGTGCACGAGTAGGTGAAAGCAACAACTCTTTCTCGGCTTAGGCTGGATAAGCGGCGAGACATTTCTTCCCAAGTCAACCCTCTCATTATTCTTCATCTTCCTCTTGTTGGTGCATAGGTCCTTGAGAAATTTTGCATACTCTGGGCACTTGCTTGATCACATCCAACGAGAGGGATATTAACACCCACCTTTCTTAAAACATCAAGAATTTCCTTCTCTTTATCTTCACCACCACTCTTCAAATTTTTCTGGATTACGTGTGGGAATGGAATGGGTGGTCTATACACTCTCTCGGTTTCAACTTCAACCATAGGCTCGGGAGTAGCCTTCATAGTAGGCTCGGGAGTAGCCTTCATAGTTTCTTCATCCTTTCGAAGTGGCCTCAACAACCTTTCCGGACCTCGAGAGATATGGAACTCACATTGGGGTTGGAGGCATTAGGATTGATCCTTTGTTTGTCTTTGGCAGTGGGTTGTTCTTTGACCTTGCTTTATATTATTTATGTCTGTAGCCATCTGTCCAATCTGTGTATGCAATGCCTGAATACTCGCAT
The DNA here is from genome assembly GCA_030762895.1 of Sophora flavescens. NCBI lineage: Eukaryota > Viridiplantae > Streptophyta > Magnoliopsida > Fabales > Fabaceae > Sophora > Sophora flavescens. The sequence goes on from JAUPTC010001474.1 coordinate 2,690, forward strand.
CCGTTCTCTGCTGAAATTGTGCTGTGAGGCTGGGCGTGCTGGAACTGTCCCATTTCTTCTTTGGAAAAGTGTAGTCATTTGTGCATTCAATTGTGAAGTTATTTGCTTGCACATGTCATCAATGAAGGTCCGGACGGTGCGAAGTGGTCCATTGGAGGATTACGAGGTGCCATCGGTTGTTGGGATGAGTTCCCATACCGCAGATTAGGGTGATTACTCCAGTTGGGATGGTACCTATTTGTTGAAAGATGCGGAATGTTGTATCTGCTTCTGGTTATTGCCACGATTATACGGATGGACTGCAAAGGCTTGAGGTGATTCGATAATTGATCCTCCTTGCAAAATAGGGCATGCTTCATATGGGTGCTCAGGAGAACTGCACATGCCACACAACACCGCAGGCTGAACCCTATCCATTGCCAATTTCTCTACCAAGGAAGTGAGCCTATCAATTCTATCATCACGGTCCTGGCTGGAAGAAGAAGTGCGGACCTCATGTACACCTCTAGTCTCAGCAGAATTTCTTCTTGTAGTGAATTCTTTGGGAATTTAATGACATGTTCTCAATGAGTTGCTTAGCGTGAGATGGAGTCTTGTCAACCAATGCTCCCCCACTAGCAAAGCATCCAAAATATTCCTATCCATAGGCTGCAATCCTTCATAAAAATATTGGATGAGGAGCTGTTCAGAAATTTGGTCTTTGGGGGCAACTAGATGTCAAGCTGCTTGAACCTCTCCCAATACTCAGCTAGCGACTCATTTCCTTGCCTTATTCCACAGATTTCTTTCCTAATTGCAGCGGCTCTGGAGGCAGGAAAATATTTCTCTAGGAAGAGCTTCTTCAAGTCGTTCCATGTGGTAATGGAATTCGGCGCAAGGTATAAAAGCCAATCTTTTGCAGCTCCCTGGAGGTGAGAATGGAAAAGCCTTCAACTTGATATGATCCTCGAGTTACTCCTTCGGCCTCAAAGTTGTGGAGCGGACAACTTGGAACTCCTTCAAGTGCTTGTGTGGATCTTCACTGCAAGACCATTAAATCTTGGCAACAAATGGATTAGCCCAGATTTTAACTCAAAAGGGGTGTCGACACCAGGATAAGCAATGCACAAACCATTGTAATTCACATCGGGGGCAGCAAGCTGCCTCAAAGTCCTTTGGTCTCCCATGTTTTCAAAAGCAGTTTTAAAATTGGAATCACTACTAGTGCTAGCCCGAAATTCCCTACGGAGTGTGTGCAATGTTCTTTCAATTTCGGGTCAAAATCACACGAGTTCGGGGCAATGAGACCTAGTAGCCGGACCAATTCAAAACAAAACAGAAAATAAAAGAAAGAAAAGAAAAATAAAATAAAACAAATTGCGAAAAATAACAACTCGAGTCCCCGACAGCGGCGCCAATTTTAGTCGTTTGTCGCGCACGCGCCAAAAAGGACGAGCGGGTTTAAAAGTGTAGTATAGTGCGACAACTCGGATGTCGTCTCTCAAGGACTACGAGAATATTATCTTCCACAAAAATAAGTTTTGGGGGGGGGTTTGGATTGGAATGCAAATAAGAAACAAATATTAAAAGCAGAGCAATTAAAAACAAAGCGGTTACAAGGAGGTTATCAATGGTCAAAAAGCGATTAATCTATTGCTCTTGATTTCCCAACTATCCTAGGTTCATACAATTTCCCAAGCCCTAAGCAAATTCTTATCCCCTCCCGGTTGTAGTAGCAATTTACAAGCGAAACTACTACTACGGATACATGTCCCTATTCCCGAATTAAGCAAGCGGGGTTAAGCCCTTCGTGAACTAAGCGAACCACGAAATGTACACACGCAAATTAAGCAAACGCGATTAATTATAGGAACATGATATCACGAGAAATAAATCAATACAATACATTATACTCCTGAATTAAGCAAACAGAAATACAAAGTATGGTATTGAAGAGGGAAAAGCAATTAAAACAGGGAAAATACAAGAACCTCAAGTATATGGAAATCAATTACAATAGACCAATCCTAAGAACTTAGTTCTCCATAACAAAAACGAAATCACGAGAAAAATGTAAAACAGAAAAATGGAGAAGCAAAAGTCCCTACAAAATGTTGAGAACAGCCTTTTATACAAATTTGAAATTAACTAGCTCGCGAGGCGACACACATTCGCGAGGCGAATTTCATGAACAGTCGGCAACCTTTGGCATTCTCGCGAGGCGAAGTGCTGCTCGCGAGGCGAGGATATGAAGAGTTTTCTCCTTACGCCCGTTATGGCCATCGAGGGCCCCAACCGTGATGCTCTCGACTTCCCGGACTCGCGAGGCGAATGGATGCTCGCGAGGCGAGACTCTTCAACTTCAAAACTGCCACGGCCATGACCTTCAACACGGGCAAGCCGTGATCGTCTCGACTTTTTCAGGTTTGCAAGACTCGCGGGGCGAGACCTTCTTCGCGAGGCGAACCAGAGACTTAGCATTTTCTTGGAACAGTCAGGCTTCGGGGTCGCGTGGCGAGCCTGTCCTTCGCGGGGCGAATCCCCTGCTCATTATTCTCTTGACTTTCACTTAACCTGAAAACAAGGAAATAACCATCAGTGTATTATTTTGACTCAAAACTAGCTAAATTAACTTAAAACTACTCTAGAGACTCAAAACCTTGCTTGAGGACAATCTAATCTAATTTGGGTGAAAATACGATATAATTTGCACAAAACCCTGGTCATACTAGCTATAAAACTAGATGAGACAGAGGCTTATCAAGCCACTTTCAACGTCAGTTCTTTAAACAACTTACGTTAAAAGTGAACCTTTTAACTTCAGTTCTTTTAACAATTGAAGTAAAAGGTGATTGATTTTCTAGTGAGCCACTTTCAACGTCAGTTCTTTAAACAACTGACGTTAAAAGTGAACCTTTTAACTTCAGTTCTTTTATCAACCGAAGTAAAGGGTGATTGATTTGTAGTGAGCCACTTTCAACGTCAGTTCTTTAAACAAGCGGCGTTAAAGTGAACCTTTTACCTCAGTTCTTTTAACAACTGAAGTAAAAGGTGATTGATTTTATAGTGAGCCACTTTTAACGTCAGTTCTTTAAACAAGCGGCGTTAAAAGTGAACCTTTAACTTCAGTTCTTTTAACAACTGAAGTAAACGGTGGTTGATTTTCTAGTGAGCCACTTTTAACGTCAGTTCTTTAAACAAGCGGCGTTAAAAGTGAACCTTTAACCAGTTCTTTTAACAACCGAAGTAAAGGTGATTTATTTTCTAGTGAGCCACTTTCAACGTCAGTTCTTTAAACACGGCGTTAAAGTGAACCTTTAACCGGTTCTTTTAACAACGAAGTAAAGGTGATTGATTTTTAGTGAGCCACTTTCAACGTCAGTTCTTTAAACAACGGCGTTAAGTGAACCTTTAACCATTCTTTTAACAACTGAAGTAAAGGTGATTGATTTTCTAGTGAGCCACTTTCAACGTCAGTTCTTTAAACAACGGCGTTAAAGTGAACCTTTAACCAGTTCTTTTAACAATGAAGTAAAGGTGATTGATTTTTAGTGAGCCACTTTCACGTCAGTTCTTTAAACAACGGCGTTAAAGTGAACCTTTAACCAGTTCTTTTAACAACTGAAGTAAAGGTGATTGATTTTTTAGTGAGCCACTTTCAACGTCTGTTCTTTAAACAACGGCGTTAAAGTGAACCTTTAACCAGTTCTTTTAACAACTGAAGTAAAAGGTGATTGATTTTTTGTGAGCCACTTTAGCGTCAGTTCTTTAAACAAGCGGCGTTAAAGTGAACCTTTAACCAGTTCTTTTAACACGAAGTAAAGGTGATTTATTTTCTAGTGAGCCACTTTCAACGTCAGTTCTTTAAACACGGCGTTAAAGTGAACCTTTAACCAGTTCTTTTAACAACTGAAGTAAAGGTGATTGATTTTCTAGTGAGCCACTTTCAACGTCAGTTCTTTAAACAAGCGGCGTTAAAGTGAACCTTTAACCAGTTCTTTTAACAACGAAGTAAAGGTGATTGATTTTCTAGTGAGCCACTTTCAACGTCAGTTCTTTAAACAAGCGGCGTTAAAGTGAACCTTTAACCAGTTCTTTTAACAACGAAGTAAAGGTGATTGATTTTTAGTGAGCCACTTTCAACGTCAGTTCTTTAAACAAGCGGCGTTAAAAGTGAACCTTTAACCAGTTCTTTTAACAACTGAAGTAAAAGGTGTGTTTTCTAGTGAGCCACTTTCAACGTCAGTTCTTTAAACACGGCGTTAAAGTGAACCTTTAACCAGTTCTTTTAACAACTGAAGTAAAGGTGATTGATTTTTTAGTGAGCCACTTTCAACGTCAGTTCTTTAAACAAGCGGCGTTAAAGTGAACCCTTTAACCAGTTCTTTTAACAACTGAAGTAAAGGTGATTGATTTTTAGTGAGCCACTTTCAACGTGATTCTTTAAACAACCGGCGTTAAAGTGAACTTTAACCAGTTCTTTTAACAACGAAGAAAGGTGATTGATTTTCTAGTGAGCCACTTTCAACGTCAGTTCTTTAAACAAGCGGCGTTAAAGTGAACCTTTAACCAGTTCTTTTAACAACTGAAGTAAAGGTGATTGATTTTCTAGTGAGCCACTTTCAACGTCAGTTCTTTAAACAACGGCGTTAAAGTGAACCTTTAACCAGTTCTTTTAACAACGAAGTAAAGGTGATTGATTTTTAGTGAGCCACTTTCAACGTCAGTTCTTTAAACAACGGCGTTAAAGTGAACCTTTAACCAGTTCTTTTAACAACGAAGTAAAGGTGATTGATTTTTAGTGAGCCACTTTACGTCAGTTCTTTAAACAACGGCGTTAAAGTGAACCTTTAACCTTCTTTTAACAAGAAGTAAAGGTGATTGATTTTTAGTGAGCCACTTTCAACGTCAGTTCTTTAAACAAGCGGCGTTAAAGTGAACCTTTAACCAGTTCTTTTAACAACCGAAGTAAAGGTGATTGATTTTCTAGTGAGCCACTTTCAACGTCAGTTCTTTAAACAACGGCGTTAAAGTGAACCTTTAACCAGTTCTTTTACCAACGAACGTAAAACGTGATTTATTTCTAGTGAGCCACTTTCAACGTCAGTTCTTTAAACAACGGCGTTAAAGTGAACTTTAACCAGTTCTTTTAACAACGAAGTAAAGGTGATTAATTTTCTAGTGAGCCACTTTCAACGTCAGTTCTTTAAACAACGGCGTTAAAGTGAACCTTTAACGTTCTTTTAACAACAAGTAAAAGGTGATTGATTTTCTAGTGAGCCACTTTCAACGTCAGTTCTTTAAACAACGGCGTTAAAGTGAACCTTTAACCAGTTCTTTTAACAACGAAGTAAAGGTGAATGATTTTCTAGTGAGCCACTTTCAACGTCAGTTCTTTAAACAAGCGGCGTTAAAGTGAACCTTTAACCAGTTCTTTTAACAACCGAAGTAAAGGTGATTGATTTTTTAGTGAGCCACTTTCAACGTCAGTTCTTTAAACAACGGCGTTAAAGTGAACCTTTAACCAGTTCTTTTAACAACCGAAGTAAAGGTGATTGATTTTTTAGTGAGCCACTTTCAACGTCGATTCTTTAAACAACGGCGTTAAAAGTGAACCTTTAACTCAGTTCTTTTAACAACTGAAGTAAAAGGTGTTTGATTTTTTAGTGAGCCACTTTCAACGTCAGTTCATTAAACAACGGCGTTAAAGTGAACCTTTAACCAGTTCTTTTAACAACCGAAGTAAAGGTGATTGATTTTTAGTGAGCCACTTTCAACGTCAGTTCTTTAAACAACGGCGTTAAAGTGAACTTTTAACCAGTTCTTTTAACAACTGAAGTAAAGGTGATTGATTTTTAGTGAGCCACTTTCAACGTCAGTTCTTTAAACAACGGCGTTAAAGTGAACCTTTTAACCAGTTCTTTTAACAACTGAAGTAACAGGTGATTGATTTTCTAGTGAGCCACTTTCAACGTCAGTTCTTTAAACAACGGCGTTAAAGTGAACCTTTAACTCAGTTCTTTTAACATGAAGTAAAAGGTGATTGATTTTCTAGTGAGCCACTTTCAACGTCAGTTCTTTAAACAACGGCGTTAAAGTGAACCTTTAACCAGTTCTTTTAACAACGAAGTAAAGGTGATTGATTTTTAGTGAGCCACTTTCAACGTCAGTTCTTTAAACAAGCGGCGTTAAAGTGAACCTTTAACCAGTTCTTTTAACAACTGAAGTAAAGGTGATTGATTTTCTACTGAGCCACTTTCAACGTCAGTTCTTTAAACAAGCGGCGTTAAAAGTGAACCTTTAACCAGTTCTTTTAACAACTGAAGTAAAAGGTTATTGATTTTTAGTGAGCCACTTTCAACGTCAGTTCTTTAAACAAGCGGCGTTAAAAGTGAACCTTTTAACCAGTTCTTTTAACAACTGAAGTAAAAGGTGATTGATTTTTAGTGAGCCACTTTCAACGTCAGTTCTTTAAACAAGCGGCGTTAAAGTGAACCTTTAACCAGTTCTTTTAACAACTGAAGTAAAAGGTGATTGATTTTTAGTGAGCCACTTTCAACGTCAGTTCTTTAAACAAGCGGCGTTAAAGTGAACCTTTTAACATTCTTTTAACAACTGAAGTAAAGGTGATTGATTTTTTAGTGAGCCACTTTCAACGTCAGTTCTTTAAACAAGCGGCGTTAAAGTGAACCTTTAACCAGTTCTTTTAACAACTGAAGTAAAGGTGATTGATTTTTTAGTGAGCCACTTTCACGTCAGTTCTTTAAACAACGGCGTTAAAGTGAACCTTTAACCGTTCTTTTAACAACGAAGTAAAAGGTGATTGATTTTTAGTGAGCCACTTTCAACGTCAGTTCTTTAAACAACGGCGTTAAAGTGAACCTTTAACCAGTTCTTTTAACAACTGAAGTAAAGGTGATTGATTTTCTAGTGAGCCACTTTCAACGTCAGTTCTTTTAACACGGCGTTAAAAGTGAACCTTTTAACCGTTCTTTTAACAACGAAGTAAAGGTGATTGATTTTTAGTGAGCCACTTTCAACGTCAGTTCTTTAAACAAGCGGCGTTAAAGTGAACCTTTAACCAGTTCTTTTAACAACTGAAGTAAAGGTGATTGATTTTTAGTGAGCCACTTTCAACGTCAGTTCTTTAAACAAGCGGCGTTAAAGTGAACCTTTTAACCAGTTCTTTTAACAACGAAGTAAAGGTGATTGATTTTCTAGTGCGCCACTTTCAACGTCAGTTCTTTAAACAAGCGGCGTTAAAGTGAACCTTTAACAGTTCTTTTAACAACTGAAGTAAAGGTGATTGATTTTTAGTGAGCCACTTTCAACGTCAGTTCTTTAAACAACGGCGTTAAAGTGAACCTTTAACCAGTTCTTTTAACAATGAAGTAAAGGTGATTGATTTTTAGTGAGCCACTTTCAACGTCATTCTTTAAACAACGGCGTTAAAGTGAACCTTTTAACCGGTTCTTTTAACAACTGAAGTAAAGGTGATTGATTTTTAGTGAGCCACTTTCAACGTCAGTTCTTTAAACAAGCGGCGTTAAAGTGAACCTTTAACCAGTTCTTTTAACAACCGAAGTAAAGGTGATTGATTTTCTAGTGAGCCACTTTCAACGTCAGTTCTTTAAACAAGCGGCGTTAAAGTGAACCTTTTAACCAGTTCTTTTAACAACTGAAGTAAAAGGTGATTGATTTTCTAGTGAGCCACTTTCAACGTCAGTTCTTTAAACACCCGAGTCTAAAAGTGAATTTATTAACCTAAGTTCTTTGATCAACTGAAGTTAAAGGTGATTGATTTTCTAGTGAGCCACTTTCAACGTCAGTTCTTTAAACAAGCGGCGTTAAAAGTGAACCTTTTAACCAGTTCTTTTAACAACTGAAGTAAAGGTGATTGATTTTTAGTGAGCCACTTTCAACGTCAGTTCTTTAAACAAGCGGCGTTAAAAGTGAACCTTTAACTCAGTTCTTTTAACAACTGAAGTAAAAGTTGATGGATTTATAGTGAGCCACTTTCAACGTCAGTTCTTTAAACAAGCGGCGTTAAAGTGAACCTTTTAACCAGTTCTTTTAACAACTGAAGTAAAAGGTGATTGATTTTCTAGTGAGCCACTTTCAACGTCAGTTCTTTAAACAAGCGGCGTTAAAAGTGAACCTTTAACCAGTTCTTTTAACAACGAAGTAAAAGGTGATTGATTTTCTAGTGAGCCACTTTCAACGTCAGTTCTTTAAACAAGCGGCGTTAAAAGTGAACCTTTAACCAGTTCTTTTAACAACTGAAGTAAAAGGTGATGATTGATTTTTAGTGAGCTTCTTTTAACGTCAGTTATTTAAACAAGCGGCGTTAAAAGTGAACCTTTTAACCAGTTCTTTTAACAACTGAAGTAAAAGGTGATTGATTTTTAGTGAGCCACTTTCAACGTCAGTTCTTTAAACAAGCGGCGTTAAAAGTGAACCTTTAACTCAGTTCTTTTAACAACCGAAGTAAAAGGTGATTGATTTTCTAGTGAGCCACTTTCAACGTCAGTTCTTTAAACAAGCGGCGTTAAAAGTGAACCTTTAACTCAGTTCTTTTAACAACTGAAGTAAAAGGTGATTGATTTTCTAGTGAGCCACTTTCAACGTCAGTTCTTTAAACAAGCGGCGTTAAAAGTGAACCTTTTAACCAGTTCTTTTAACAACGAAGTAAAGGTGATTGATTTTTAGTGAGCCACTTTCAACGTCAGTTCTTTAAACAAGCGGCGTTAAAGTGAACCTTTAACCGGTTCTTTTAACAACTGAAGTAAATGTGATTGATTTTCTAGTGAGCCACTTTCAACGTCAGTTCTTTAAACAAGCGGCGTTAAAAGTAACCTTTTATCGAGTTCTTTTAACAACTGAAGTAAAAGGTGATTGATTTTCTAGTGAGCCACTTTCAACGTCAGTTCTTTAAACAACGGCGTTAAAGTGAACCTTTAACCAGTTCTTTTAACAACTGAAGTAAAAGGTGATTGATTTTTAGTGAGCCACTTTCAGCGTCAGTTCTTTAAACAACGGCGTTAAAAGTGAACCTTTAACCAGTTCTTTTAACAACTGAAGTAAAAGGTGATTGATTTTCTAGTGAGCCACTTTCAGCGATTCTTTAAACAACCGGCGTTAAAGTGAACCTTTAACCAGTTCTTTTAATAACCGAAGTAAAAGGTGTTTGATTTTCTAGTGAGCCACTTTCAACGTCAGTTCTTTAAACAAGCGGCGTTAAAAGTGAACCTTTAACCAGTTCTTTTAACAACAGAAGTAAAAGGTGATTGATTTTCTAGTGAGCCACTTTCAACGTCAGTACTTAAAACAAGCGGCGTTAAAAGTGAACCTTTAACCAGTTCTTTTAACAACTGAAGTAAAAGGTGAGTGATTTTTTTGTGAGCCTCTTTGAACGTCAGTTCTTTAAACAGGCGACGTTAAAAGTGAACCTTTAACTCAGTTCTTTTAACAACTGAAGTAAAGGTGTTTGATTTTCTAGTGAGCCACTTTCAACGTCAGTTCTTTAAACAAGCGGCGTTAAAAGTGAACTTTAACCAGTTCTTTTAACAACGAAGTATCAGGTGAATGATTTTCTAGTGAGCCACTTTCAACGTCAGTTCTTTAAACAAGCGGCGTTAAAAGTGAACCTTTTAACTCAGTTCTTTTAACAACTGAAGTAAAAGGTGATTGATTTTTAGTGAGCCACTTTCAACGTCGATTCTTTAAACAAGCGGCGTTAAAAGTGAACCTTTTAACCAGTTCTTTTAACAACTGAAGTAAAGGTGATTGATTTTTAGTGAGCCACTTTCAGCGTCGAGTTCTTTAAACAAGCGGCGTTAAAAGTGAACCTTTAACCAGTTCTTTTAACAACTGAAGTAAAAGGTGATTGATTTTCTAGTGAGCCACTTTCAACGTCAGTTCTTTAAACAAGCGGCGTTAAAAGTGAACCTTTTAACCAGTTCTTTTAACAACTGAAGTAAAAGGTGATTGATTTTTTAGTGAGCCACTTTCAACGTCAGTTCTTTAAACAAGCGGCGTTAAAAGTGAACCCGGTTCTTTTAACAACGAAGTAAAAGGTGATTGATTTTTTAGTGAGCCACTTTCAACGTCAGTTCTTTAAACAAGCGGCGTTAAAAGTGAACCTTTTAACAGTTCTTTTAACAAACTGAAGTAATAGGTGATTGATTTTCTAGTGAGCCACTTTCAACGTCAGTTCTTTAAACAAGCGGCGTTAAAAGTGAACCTTTTAACCAGTTCTTTTAACAAGCTGAAGTAAAAGGTGATTGATTTTCTAGTGAGCCACTTTCAACGTCGAGTTCTTTAAACAAGCGGCGTTAAAAGTGAACCTTTTAACCGAGTTCTTTTAACAACCGAAGTAAAAGGTGATTGATTTTTTAGTGAGCCACTTTCAGCGTCAGTTCTTTAAACAAGCGGCGTTAAAAGTGAACCTTTTAACCGGTTCTTTTAACAACTGAAGTAAAAGGTGATTGATTTTCTAGTGAGCCACTTTCAGCGTCAGTTCTTTAAACAAGCGGCGTTAAAAGTGAACCTTTAACCAGTTCTTTTAACAACTGAAGTAAAAGGTGATTGATTTTCTAGTGAGCCAATTTCAACGTGAGTTCTTTAAACAAGCGGCGTTAAAAGTGAACCTTTTAACCAGTTCTTTTAACAACCGAAGTAAAAGGTGATTGATTTTTTAGTGAGCCACTTTCAGCGTCAGTTCTTTAAACAAGCGGCGTTAAAAGTGAACCTTTTAACCAGTTCTTTTAACAACCGAAGTAAAAGGTGATTGATTTTTTAGTGAGCCACTTTCAGCGTCAGTTCTTTAAACAAGCGGCGTTAAAAGTGAACCTTTTAACCAGTTCTTTTAACAAGCTGAAGTAAAGGTGATTGATTTTTTAGTGAGCCACTTTCAGCGTCAGTTCTTTAAACAAGCGGCGTTAAAAGTGAACCTTTTAACCAGTTCTTTTAACAACCGAAGTAAAAGGTGATTGATTTTCTAGTGAGCCACTTTCAGCGTCAGTTCTTTAAACAAGCGGCGTTAAAAGTGAACCTTTTAACTTCAGTTCTTTTAACAAGCTGAAGTAAAAGGTGATTGATTTTCTAGTGAGCCATTTTCAACGTCAGTTCTTTAAACAAGAGACGTTAAACGTGAACCTTTAACTTCAGTTCTTTTAACAGCTGAAGTAAAAGGTGATTGATTTTCTAGTGAGCCACTTTCAACGTCAGTTCTTTAAACAAGCGGCGTTAAAAGTGAACCTTTTAACCAGTTCTTTTAACAACCGAAGTAAAAGGTGATTGATTTTCTAGTGAGCCACTTTCAGCGTCAGTTCTTTAAACAAGCGGCGTTAAAAGTGAACCTTTTAACCAGTTCTTTTAACAACCGAAGTAAAAGGTGATTGATTTTCTAGTGAGCCACTTTCAACGTCAGTTCTTTAAACAAGCCGGCGTTAAAAGTGAACCTTTAACCAGTTCTTTTAACAAGCTGAAGTAAAAGGTGATTGATTTTCTAGTGAGCCACTTTCAGCGTCAGTTCTTTAAACAAGCGGCGTTAAAAGTGAACCTTTTAACCAGTTCTTTTAACAAGCTGAAGTAAAAGGTGATTGATTTTCTAGTGAGCCACTTTCAACGTCAGTTCTTTAAACAAGCGGCGTTAAAAGTGAACCTTTTAACCAGTTCTTTTAACAACTGAAGTAAAAGGTGATTGATTTTCTAGTGAGCCACTTTCAGCGTCAGTTCTTTAAACAAGCGGCGTTAAAAGTGAACCTTTTAACCAGTTCTTTTAACAAGCGAAGTAAAAGGTGATTGATTTTCTAGTGAGCCACTTTCAACGTCAGTTCTTTAAACAAGCGGCGTTAAAAGTGAACCTTTTAACCGAGTTCTTTTAACAACGAAGTAAAAGGTGATTGATTTTTAGTGAGCCACTTTCAGCGTCAGTTCTTTAAACAAGCGGCGTTAAAAGTGAACCTTTTAACCAGTTCTTTTAACAAGCTGAAGTAAAAGGTGATTGATTTTCTAGTGAGCCACTTTCAACGTCAGTTCTTTAAACAACGGCGTTAAAAGTGAACTTTAACGTTCTTTTAACAACGAAGTAAAAGGTGATTGATTTTCTAGTGAGCCACTTTCAGCGTCAGTTCTTTAAACAAGCGGCGTTAAAAGTGAACCTTTTAACCGGTTCTTTTAACAAGCGAAGTAAAAGGTGATTGATTTTCTAGTGAGCCACTTTCAACGTCGAGTTCTTTAAACAAGCGGCGTTAAAAGTGAACCTTTTAACCGAGTTCTTTTAACAAGCGAAGTAAAAGGTGATTGATTTTCTAGTGAGCCACTTTCAGCGTCAGTTCTTTAAACAAGCGGCGTTAAAAGTGAACCTTTTAACCAGTTCTTTTAACAAGCTGAAGTAAAGGTGATTGATTTTCTAGTGAGCCACTTTCAACGTCAGTTCTTTAAACAAGCGGCGTTAAAAGTGAACCTTTTAACCAGTTCTTTTAACAAGCTGAAGTAAAGGTGATTGATTTTCTAGTGAGCCACTTTCAGCGTCGAGTTCTTTAAACAAGCGGCGTTAAAAGTGAACCTTTTAACCGGTTCTTTTAACAAGCTGAAGTAAAAGGTGATTGATTTTCTAGTGAGCCACTTTCAGCGTCAGTTCTTTAAACAAGCGGCGTTAAAAGTGAACCTTTTAACCAGTTCTTTTAACAAGCGAAGTAAAAGGTGATTGATTTTCTAGTGAGCCACTTTCAGCGTCGAGTTCTTTAAACAAGCGGCGTTAAAAGTGAACCTTTTAACCAGTTCTTTTAACAAGCTGAAGTAAAAGGTGATTGATTTTCTAGTGAGCCACTTTCAGCGTCAGTTCTTTAAACAAGCGGCGTTAAAAGTGAACCTTTAACCAGTTCTTTTAACAAGCTGAAGTAAAAGGTGATTGATTTTCTAGTGAGCCACTTTCAGCGTCGAGTTCTTTAAACAAGCGGCGTTAAAAGTGAACCTTTTAACCAGTTCTTTTAACAAGCTGAAGTAAAGGTGATTGATTTTCTAGTGAGCCACTTTCAAGCGTCAGTTCTTTAAACAAGCGGCGTTAAAAGTGAACCTTTTAACCAGTTCTTTTAACAACCGAAGTAAAAGGTGATTGATTTTCTAGTGAGCCACTTTCAGCGTCAGTTCTTTAAACAAGCGGCGTTAAAAGTGAACCTTTTAACCAGTTCTTTTAACTGAAGTAAAAGGTGATTGATTTTCTAGTGAGCCACTTTCAGCGTCAGTTCTTTAAACAAGCGGCGTTAAAAGTGAACCTTTTAACCAGTTCTTTTAACAAGCGAAGTAAAAGGTGATTGATTTTTTAGTGAGCCACTTTCAGCGTCAGTTCTTTAAACAAGCGGCGTTAAAAGTGAACCCTTTAACCAGTTCTTTTAACAAGCTGAAGTAAAAGGTGATTGATTTTCTAGTGAGCCACTTTCAACGTCAGTTCTTTAAACAAGCGGCGTTAAAAGTGAACCTTTTAACCAGTTCTTTTAACAAGCTGAAGTAAAGGTGATTGATTTTCTAGTGAGCCACTTTCAGCGTCAGTTCTTTAAACAAGCGGCGTTAAAAGTGAACCATTTAACCAGTTCTTTTAACAAGCTGAAGTAAAAGGTGATTGATTTTCTAGTGAGCCACTTTCAGCGTCGAGTTCTTTAAACAAGCGGCGTTAAAAGTGAACCTTTTAACTCAGTTCTTTTAACAAGCTGAAGTAAAAGGTGATTGATTTTCTAGTGAGCCACTTTCACGTCGTTCTTTAAACAAGCGGCGTTAAAAGTGAACCTTTTAACTGAGTTCTTTTAACAAGCTGAAGTAAAAGGTGATTGATTTTCTAGTGAGCCACTTTCAGCGTCGAGTTCTTTAAACAAGCGGCGTTAAAAGTGAACCTTTTAACCAGTTCTTTTAACAAGCGAAGTAAAAGGTGATTGATTTTCTAGTGAGCCACTTTCAGCGTCAGTTCTTTAAACAAGCGGCGTTAAAAGTGAACCTTTAACCGGTTCTTTTAACAAGCTGAAGTAAAAGGTGATTGATTTTTTAGTGAGCCACTTTCAGCGTCAGTTCTTTAAACAAGCGGCGTTAAAAGTGAACCTTTTAACCAGTTCTTTTAACAAGCGAAGTAAAAGGTGATTGATTTTCTAGTGAGCCACTTTCAGCGTCAGTTCTTTAAACAAGCGGCGTTAAAAGTGAACCTTTTAACCGAGTTCTTTTAACAAGCGAAGTAAAAGGTGATTGATTTTCTAGTGAGCCACTTTCAAGCGTCAGTTCTTTAAACAAGCGGCGTTAAAAGTGAACCTTTTAACCGGTTCTTTTAACAAGCTGAAGTAAAAGGTGATTGATTTTCTAGTGAGCCACTTTCAGCGTCAGTTCTTTAAACAAGCGGCGTTAAAAGTGAACCTTTTAACTCAGTTCTTTTAACAAGCGAAGTAAAAGGTGATTGATTTTTTAGTGAGCCACTTTCAGCGTCAGTTCTTTAAACAAGCGGCGTTAAAAGTGAACCTTTTAACCGGTTCTTTTAACAAGCTGAAGTAAAAGGTGATTGATTTTCTAGTGAGCCACTTTCAGCGTCAGTTCTTTAAACAAGCGGCGTTAAAAGTGAACCTTTTAACCAGTTCTTTTAACAAGCTGAAGTAAAAGGTGATTGATTTTTAGTGAGCCACTTTCAGCGTCAGTTCTTTAAACAAGCGGCGTTAAAAGTGAACCTTTTAACTTCAGTTCTTTTAACAAGCTGAAGTAAAAGGTGATTGATTTTCTAGTGAGCCACTTTCAGCGTCAGTTCTTTAAACAAGCGGCGTTAAAAGTGAACCTTTTAACCAGTTCTTTTAACAAGCTGAAGTAAAGGTGATTGATTTTCTAGTGAGCCACTTTCAGCGTCGAGTTCTTTAAACAAGCGGCGTTAAAAGTGAACCTTTTAACCAGTTCTTTTAACAAGCTGAAGTAAAGGTGATTGATTTTCTAGTGAGCCACTTTCAGCGTCGGTTCTTTAAACAAGCGGCGTTAAAAGTGAACCTTTTAACCAGTTCTTTTAACAAGCTGAAGTAAAGGTGATTGATTTTTTAGTGAGCCACTTTCAGCGTCAGTTCTTTAAACAAGCGGCGTTAAAAGTGAACCTTTTAACCAGTTCTTTTAACAACTGAAGTAAAAGGTGATTGATTTTTTAGTGAGCCACTTTCAGCGTCGAGTTCTTTAAACAAGCGGCGTTAAAAGTGAACCTTTTAACCAGTTCTTTTAACAAGCTGAAGTAAAGGTGATTGATTTTTTAGTGAGCCACTTTCAGCGTCAGTTCTTTAAACAAGCGGCGTTAAAAGTGAACCTTTTAACCAGTTCTTTTAACAAGCTGAAGTAAAAGGTGATTGATTTTTAGTGAGCCACTTTAGCGTCAGTTCTTTAAACAAGCGGCGTTAAAAGTGAACCTTTTAACCGGTTCTTTTAACAACTGAAGTAAAAGGTGATTGATTTTCTAGTGAGCCACTTTCAGCGTCAGTTCTTTAAACAAGCCCGGCGTTAAAAGTGAACCTTTTAACCAGTTCTTTTAACAACTGAAGTAAAAGGTGATTGATTTTTCTAGTGAGCCACTTTCAGCGTCAGTTCTTTAAACAAGCGGCGTTAAAAGTGAACCTTTTAACCAGTTCTTTTAACAACCGAAGTAAAAGGTGATTGATTTTCTAGTGAGCCACTTTCAGCGTCAGTTCTTTAAACAAGCGGCGTTAAAAGTGAACCTTTTAACCAGTTCTTTTAACAAGCTGAAGTAAAAGGTGATTGATTTTTAGTGAGCCACTTTCAGCGTCAGTTCTTTAAACAAGCGGCGTTAAAAGTGAACCTTTTAACTCAGTTCTTTTAACAACCGAAGTAAAAGGTGATTGATTTTCTAGTGAGCCACTTTCAGCGTCAGTTCTTTAAACAAGCGGCGTTAAAAGTGAACCTTTTAACCAGTTCTTTTAACAAGCGAAGTAAAAGGTGATTGATTTTCTAGTGAGCCACTTTCAGCGTCAGTTCTTTAAACAAGCGGCGTTAAAAGTGAACCTTTTAACCGAGTTCTTTTAACAAGCTGAAGTAAAAGGTGATTGATTTTCTAGTGAGCCACTTTCAGCGTCAGTTCTTTAAACAAGCGGCGTTAAAAGTGAACCTTTTAACCAGTTCTTTTAACAAGCTGAAGTAAAAGGTGATTGATTTTCTAGTGAGCCACTTTCAGCGTCGAGTTCTTTAAACAAGCGGCGTTAAAAGTGAACCTTTTAACCAGTTCTTTTAACAAGCTGAAGTAAAAGGTGATTGATTTTCTAGTGAGCCACTTTCAGCGTCGAGTTCTTTAAACAAGCGGCGTTAAAAGTGAACCTTTTAACCTGAGTTCTTTTAACAAGCTGAAGTAAAAGGTGATTGATTTTCTAGTGAGCCACTTTCAGCGTCAGTTCTTTAAACAAGCGGCGTTAAAAGTGAACCTTTTAACCGAGTTCTTTTAACAAGCTGAAGTAAAAGGTGATTGATTTTCTAGTGAGCCACTTTCAAGCGTCAGTTCTTTAAACAAGCGGCGTTAAAAGTGAACCTTTTAACCGAGTTCTTTTAACAAGCTGAAGTAAAAGGTGATTGATTTTCTAGTGAGCCACTTTCAGCGTCAGTTCTTTAAACAAGCGGCGTTAAAAGTGAACCTTTTAACCAGTTCTTTTAACAAGCGAAGTAAAAGGTGATTGATTTTCTAGTGAGCCACTTTCAGCGTCAGTTCTTTAAACAAGCGGCGTTAAAAGTGAACCTTTTAACCAGTTCTTTTAACAAGCTGAAGTAAAGGTGATTGATTTTTAGTGAGCCACTTTCAGCGTCGAGTTCTTTAAACAAGCGGCGTTAAAAGTGAACCTTTTACCGAGTTCTTTTAACAAGCGAAGTAAAGGTGATTGATTTTTTAGTGAGCCACTTTCAGCGTCAGTTCTTTAAACAAGCGGCGTTAAAAGTGAACCTTTTAACCAGTTCTTTTAACAAGCGAAGTAAAAGGTGATTGATTTTCTAGTGAGCCACTTTCAGCGTCAGTTCTTTAAACAAGCGGCGTTAAAAGTGAACCTTTTAACCAGTTCTTTTAACAACCGAAGTAAAAGGTGATTGATTTTCTAGTGAGCCACTTTCAGCGTCAGTTCTTTAAACAAGCGGCGTTAAAAGTGAACCTTTTAACCAGTTCTTTTAACAAGCTGAAGTAAAAGGTGATTGATTTTCTAGTGAGCCACTTTCAGCGTCGAGTTCTTTAAACAAGCGGCGTTAAAAGTGAACCTTTTAACCAGTTCTTTTAACAACTGAAGTAAAAGGTGATTGATTTTCTAGTGAGCCACTTTCAGCGTCAGTTCTTTAAACAAGCGGCGTTAAAAGTGAACCTTTTAACCGGTTCTTTTAACAAGCGAAGTAAAGGTGATTGATTTTCTAGTGAGCCACTTTCAACGTCAGTTCTTTAAACAAGCGGCGTTAAAAGTGAACCTTTTAACCAGTTCTTTTAACAAGCTGAAGTAAAAGGTGATTGATTTTCTAGTGAGCCACTTTCAGCGTCAGTTCTTTAAACAAGCGGCGTTAAAAGTGAACCTTTTAACCGGTTCTTTTAACAAGCGAAGTAAAGGTGATTGATTTTCTAGTGAGCCACTTTCAGCGTCAGTTCTTTAAACAAGCGGCGTTAAAAGTGAACCTTTTAACCAGTTCTTTTAACAAGCTGAAGTAAAGGTGATTGATTTTCTAGTGAGCCACTTTCAGCGTCGAGTTCTTTAAACAAGCGGCGTTAAAAGTGACCTTAACCCAGTTCTTTTAACAACGAAGTAAAGGTGATTGATTTTCTAGTGAGCCACTTTCCGTCAGTTCTTTAAACAGCGGCGTTAAAAGTGAACCTTTTAACCAGTTCTTTTAACAAGCTGAAGTAAAAGGTGATTGATTTTCTAGTGAGCCACTTTCAGCGTCGAGTTCTTTAAACAAGCGGCGTTAAAAGTGAACCTTTTAACCGGTTCTTTTAACAAGCTGAAGTAAAAGGTGATTGATTTTCTAGTGAGCCACTTTCAGCGTCAGTTCTTTAAACAAGCGGCGTTAAAAGTGAACCTTTTAACTTGAGTTCTTTTAACAAGCTGAAGTAAAAGGTGATTGATTTTCTAGTGAGCCACTTTCAGCGTCAGTTCTTTAAACAAGCGGCGTTAAAAGTGAACCTTTTAACCGGTTCTTTTAACAAGCTGAAGTAAAGGTGATTGATTTTTAGTGAGCCACTTTCAGCGTCAGTTCTTTAAACAAGCGGCGTTAAAAGTGAACCTTTTAACCAGTTCTTTTAACAAGCTGAAGTAAAAGGTGATTGATTTTTTAGTGAGCCACTTTCAGCGTCAGTTCTTTAAACAAGCGGCGTTAAAAGTGAACCTTTTAACTTCAGTTCTTTTAACAAGCTGAAGTAAAAGGTGATTGATTTTCTAGTGAGCCACTTTCAGCGTCAGTTCTTTAAACAAGCGGCGTTAAAAGTGAACCTTTTAACCGAGTTCTTTTAACAAGCTGAAGTAAAAGGTGATTGATTTTTAGTGAGCCACTTTCAGCGTCAGTTCTTTAAACAAGCGGCGTTAAAAGTGAACCTTTTAACCGGTTCTTTTAACAAGCTGAAGTAAAAGGTGATTGATTTTCTAGTGAGCCACTTTCAGCGTCAGTTCTTTAAACAAGCGGCGTTAAAAGTGAACCTTTTAACTTCAGTTCTTTTAACAAGCTGAAGTAAAAGGTGATTGATTTTTAGTGAGCCACTTTCAGCGTCAGTTCTTTAAACAACGGCGTTAAAAGTGAACCTTTTAACCAGTTCTTTTAACAAGCGAAGTAAAGGTGATTGATTTTTTAGTGAGCCACTTTCAGCGTCAGTTCTTTAAACAAGCGGCGTTAAAAGTGAACCTTTTAACCAGTTCTTTTAACAAGCTGAAGTAAAGGTGATTGATTTTCTAGTGAGCCACTTTCAGCGTCGAGTTCTTTAAACAAGCGGCGTTAAAAGTGAACCTTTTAACCAGTTCTTTTAACAACTGAAGTAAAAGGTGATTGATTTTCTAGTGAGCCACTTTCAACGTCGGTTGTTATAGCAAGTGACGTTAAAGGTGAACCTTTTAACTTGAGTTCTTTTAACAAGCTGAAGTAAAAGGTGATTGATTTTCTAGTGAGCCACTTTCAACCTCAGTTCTTTAAACAACAGACGTTAAAAGTGAACCTTTTAACTTCAGTTCTTTTAACAACTGAAGTAAAGGGTGATTGATTTTCTAGTGAGCCACTTTTAACGTCAGTTCTTTAAACAACTGAATGTTAAAAGTGAACCTTTTAACTTCAGTTCTTTTAACAACTGAAGTAAAAGGTGATTGATTTTCTAGTGAGCCACTTTCAACGTCAGTTCTTTAAACAACCGAAGTTAAAAGTGAACCTTATAACTTCAGTTCTTTTCACAACTGAAGTAAAAGGTGATTGATTTTCTAGTGAGCCACTTTCAACGTCTGTTCTTTAAACAACTGACGTTAAAAGTGAACCTTTTAACTTCTGTTCTTTTAACAACTGAAGTAAAAGGTGATTGATTTTCTAGTGAGCCACTTTCAACGTCAGTTCTTTAAACAACCGACGTTAAAAGTGAACCTTTTAACCGAGTTCTTTTAACAAGCTGAAGTAAAAGGTGATTGATTTTCTAGTGAGCCACTTTCAGCGTCAGTTCTTTAAACAAGCGGCGTTAAAAGTGAACCTTTTAACCAGTTCTTTTTACAACTGAAGTAAAAGGTGATTGATTTTCTAGTGAGCCACTTTCAGCGTCAGTTCTTTAAACAAGCGGCGTTAAAAGTGAACCTTTTAACTCGAGTTCTTTTAACAAGCTGAAGTAAAGGTGATTGATTTTCTAGTGAGCCACTTTCAGCGTCAGTTCTTTAAACAAGCGGCGTTAAAAGTGAACCTTTTAACCAGTTCTTTTAACAAGCTGAAGTAAAAGGTGATTGATTTTCTAGTGAGCCACTTTTCAGCGTCAGTTCTTTAAACAAGCGGCGTTAAAAGTGAACCTTTTAACCGAGTTCTTTTAACAACTGAAGTAAAAGGTGATTGATTTTCTAGTGAGCCACTTTCAGCGTCAGTTCTTTAAACAAGCGGCGTTAAAAGTGAACCTTTTAACCAGTTCTTTTAACAACCGAAGTAAAAGGTGATTGATTTTCTAGTGAGCCACTTTCAGCGTCGAGTTCTTTAAACAAGCGGCGTTAAAAGTGAACCTTTTAACCAGTTCTTTTAACAAGCTGAAGTAAAAGGTGATTGATTTTTTAGTGAGCCACTTTCAGCGTCGAGTTCTTTAAACAATGGCGTTAAAAGTGAACCTTTTAACCAGTTCTTTTAACAAGCGAAGTAAAAGGTGATTGATTTTTTAGTGAGCCAACTTTCAAGCGTCGAGTTCTTTAAACAAGCGGCGTTAAAAGTGAACCTTTTAACTCGGTTCTTTTAACAAGCTGAAGTAAAAGGTGATTGATTTTCTAGTGAGCCACTTTCAGCGTCAGTTCTTTAAACAAGCGGCGTTAAAAGTGAACCTTTTAACCGGTTCTTTTAACAACTGAAGTAAAGGTGATTGATTTTCTAGTGAGCCACTTTCAGCGTCAGTTCTTTAAACAAGCGGCGTTAAAAGTGAACCTTTTAACCAGTTCTTTTAACAAGCTGAAGTAAAAGGTGATTGATTTTCTAGTGAGCCACTTTTAAGCGTCAGTTCTTTAAACAAGCGGCGTTAAAAGTGAACCTTTTAACTCAGTTCTTTTAACAAGTGAAGTAAAGGTGATTGATTTTTCTAGTGAGCCACTTTCAGCGTCAGTTCTTTAAACAAGCGGCGTTAAAAGTGAACCTTTTAACCAGTTCTTTTAACAAGCTGAAGTAAAAGGTGATTGATTTTCTAGTGAGCCACTTTCAGCGTCAGTTCTTTAAACAAGCGGCGTTAAAAGTGAACCTTTTAACTCAGTTCTTTTAACAAGCTGAAGTAAAAGGTGATTGATTTTTTAGTGAGCCACTTTCAGCGTCAGTTCTTTAAACAAGCGGCGTTAAAAGTGAACCTTTTAACTCAGTTCTTTTAACAAGCTGAAGTAAAAGGTGATTGATTTTCTAGTGAGCCACTTTCAGCGTCAGTTCTTTAAACAAGCGGCGTTAAAAGTGAACCTTTTAACCGAGTTCTTTTAACAAGCTGAAGTAAAAGGTGATTGATTTTCTAGTGAGCCACTTTCAGCGTCGAGTTCTTTAAACAAGCGGCGTTAAAAGTGAACCTTTTAACCAGTTCTTTTAACAAGCCGAAGTAAAGGTGATTGATTTTTTAGTGAGCCACTTTCAGCGTCAGTTCTTTAAACAAGCGGCGTTAAAAGTGAACCTTTTAACCAGTTCTTTTAACAAGCTGAAGTAAAAGGTGATTGATTTTCTAGTGAGCCACTTTTCAGCGTCAGTTCTTTAAACAAGCCGGCGTTAAAAGTGAACCTTTTAACCAGTTCTTTTAACAAGCTGAAGTAAAAGGTGATTGATTTTCTAGTGAGCCACTTTCAGCGTCAGTTCTTTAAACAAGCCGGCGTTAAAAGTGAACCTTTTAACCAGTTCTTTTAACAAGCTGAAGTAAAGGGTGATTGATTTTCTAGTGAGCCACTTTTCAGCGTCAGTTCTTTAAACAAGCGGCGTTAAAAGTGAACCTTTTAACTTCAGTTCTTTTAACAAGCTGAAGTAAAAGGTGATTGATTTTCTAGTGAGCCACTTTCAGCGTCGAGTTCTTTAAACAAGCGGCGTTAAAAGTGAACCTTTTAACCAGTTCTTTTAACAAGCTGAAGTAAAAGGTGATTGATTTTCTAGTGAGCCACTTTCAAGCGTCAGTTCTTTAAACAAGCGGCGTTAAAAGTGAACCTTTTAACTTCAGTTCTTTTAACAAGCTGAAGTAAAGGTGATTGATTTTTTAGTGAGCCACTTTCAGCGTCGAGTTCTTTAAACAAGCGGCGTTAAAAGTGAACCTTTTAACCAGTTCTTTTAACAAGCTGAAGTAAAAGGTGATTGATTTTTTAGTGAGCCACTTTCCAGCGTCAGTTCTTTAAACAAGCGGCGTTAAAAGTGAACCTTTTAACTTCAGTTCTTTTAAC
>JAUPTC010001475.1:0-24740 GCA_030762895.1 Sophora flavescens
TGCATTGCAGCTGATTTTATAGAGGTGGTAGATATTCCTGTGCTAGGGAAAAAATTCACATGGTTCAGCTCTGATGGTGCTTGATGAGCAGACTTGACCGCTTTCTTTTGTCGGAGGGTATCATCTAGGAATGGAAGATTACGGTTCAATGGGTTGGAGTTAGAGACATTTCTGATCATTGTCCAGAGTGTGGTTGAAAGGTGGTGAATAGAATTGGGGGCCAAAGCCATTTCGCTTCAACAATTGTTTGTTAGACCATAGTGGTTTTTGTGACTTTGTAAAAGAGTGTTGGGAAAGCTTTCAAGTTGAGGGATGGAAGGGTTTTGTTTTAAAGGAGAAATTTAAGCTTATGAAAGATAAGTTGAAGTGTTGGAACAAATAAGTCTTCGGTGTGGTAGATCTCAAGATTGACGAAACAGTGAAGGGGATGAATTCTCTTGATGAAATTGTGGCTTGTGGTTGTGCTCCAAATCCTGAACAGAGGCAGATTCTAAATGCTCAATTCTGGAATTTGATCCATAAAAAAGAAAGCATTCTCTTGCAAAAATCTAGAACAAAGTGGATTCAAGAGGGTGATGCAAATACCTCTTTTTTCATGCTTCTATAAAAGGAAGAAGGAGAAGGAACTAGTTGGCTGCTTTGAAGATTGGTGAGTCTTGGATTGAAAATGTTGAAGAGATTAAGAATGAAACCCATAGGTTTTTTCAGGATCATTTTTCTTCAAATTTATCATTTAGGCGCCCCTTTTTGAATGGTATCTCTTTTAGACAAATTTCTGCTGAAGATAATGGCTTGTTAACCGCTTCGATTTCTATGGTGGAATTAAAGGAGGAAATTTGGTCCTGTTATGGAAATAAATGTTCAGGTCCGGATGGGTTTAATTTCAACTTTATCAAGGCAATTTGGGAGATATTAAAGACCGAACTTCTGGACTTTGTTCTGGAATTTCATAAAAACGCTTGTCTCCCTAAGTCTATCACAACATCTTTCTTGGTGCTTATTCCAAAAGGAAATCATCCTCAATATTTGAAGGATTATAGACCCATTTATTTAATTGGGTGCGTTAATAATATCTTATGTTAGTGTATGCACCATTACTAGACAATAATATTATGTTATTGTCACTAGTAGTATTTGTTTAGAAAAAAATTTTAAATGATATGATTGAAAGAAAATTATTTTCCTATTTGACTCTATTTAATTTTAGATTTTAAAATAAATTGGTTTAAAATTAATCGGAGACTAAATTTTATATCGTTGATTTTCTTAGTTGATCAGTTCAACTATCAATCTTGACCCTAATTTATATTTTGAAATTATATAATTGTCAACCATTATTTTTAGATCCAAAAGACAAAAACATGTTTATTTTTAGGCTCAATATTTATCACTCATTTTATACCTACTCACTAAGTAAATAAAATTAGTTTTTATCTCCTCTCTCTTTTTCTCCCTTAAACTCGACGCCCTACCCCCTTTCTTTTTATGTTTGCTTCTTCTCCCTTCGGACTCATTCTTCTCTCATTCTCTTCAAGCTCATTTTCCTCCTCCTTCTCTCTTGCATCTTAGACCAGCGTGCCGCCCCGCACCAGCGTGCCGCCCCTGCACCCGCGAGGAGAAGACGACCACGCCTCAAGTCCCGCACGCGTCGCCACTATCCTACACCCGGTTCATCCTCACCGTTACTCGAACCGCTGGTCTCCGTCGCAGTAAACGAGTTGCGCTGTCTTCCATGGTGGTTTTCCACCATTTATGTTCATCTTAGCTTCCTTCTTCATGTCCAAAGTTCTTCTTTTTCACTTTTGGTTTGTGGGTCATCACAAAACGCCCAATAGCCGCGTCGTCGGAGCCGTCACCGCCGCTATACCCATGTATGACTGCCACTTCCTCTCCTATTCACAATGGGTGAGTGTTTTACCCCTAATCTCTTATAGTTATGAAAGCTACAAATCAATTTTGAAATCCTAACCCTAACCCTAACTTTGGTTTTCAGTTTTAATTTTTGAAATTAAACTATATTTTTATGTAATTGGGACTATAAATTCGTGTTTTATTAAACTAATTTTATTATCCTTTTATCAAATGAGTTTTCCCCAAATTGTTTTTAGGAACCCTAAACCCCAATTTGATTTTATTTGAAATTGATTGTGTTTCTATAAAATTAACTATGTTTTATTCAAATTAGGATCTTTGATTTGAGATTTCTAAGTTCAATTTCATTATTCTCTAAGCAAAGCAAAGTTTCCCCAATTTTAATGATGAACCATTTTTGCCCAAATTGACTTATTGGAAAATTGACTTCATTTTAATTAAATTAAATGTTTGAAATTATTAGATAGTATGTTTGATATCGAGTTATTGATTTTATGTTGCTTGGTTGTTGTGAATATGCTGGGACACTCTCTCTTGGATATTAGCTATGATTGACATGCTTGGAGAAGCATGATTGGAATTTTTAGGTGTTGTCACGGATTTGTCTGCATAGGTGGTAAAACGTCAAAGGGACCGGGACATCATTTAAAAGGAAACAAATTTTGGAGTCAAGGAAATGATCTTTTTTCTGGTCTTCAAAGGTAAGGGAGGTTGCCCGAGGGGTTTTCGATAATTGCATGTTATCTGTGTGTCGTATGTGAGTTTATCTGTTGTGATGTGTGGTGTTAAATTAAGTTTTTATATGACTGTTATGTGGTTTTTAATGTTATCTGGGAAAGAATGATTAAACTGTGATGTATGGATATCTGCTATGTATGGATTATCTGTTGGTTGGTTGATTGACTGAGAAGTCTGACATTGGTCAGTGCTCAACTAAATTAAAGATAAAAGAGTTGAAAAAGCTTGAGGAGAAATTTAAAGGATTTGATTTATGGAACAAAAATATTGAAAGTATTTATATTTGATGATGTTTAGGAGAAAAGAGTGATTTATGTGTAAATAGTGAGGACGACATCTTGAAAATATTTCAGTTACATTATCTTTTCCAAATAAATTCAAAAATAATATGAAAAGTTATTCTAAGAAATTTAAGTGACAAGGATATTTTAACTGTGATTATGAAGAGCTTTTGTAAAAGAGAAAATCATTTGATTTACAAATGACTTTATTTCTAACAAAAAATACTTTGGAAAAGTATTTGACGATGAAAACTATGAGGAACAATTTTACTATTTCAGATAGAAATGGGTTGGAAATGATTTTATGAGGATTTGACGTTACGGAAAAAGGAGTTTCCAAAAGAAAACGGATTTGAGAAAAATGGATTTCTCTATGATTTGACGGTTTTATAAATGAATTCCAAATGGAAATGATTTTCTATAAACGAATTTTACACAACGGTGTTATTTCCAACAACTTGGATAAGTTGAGGAACTTTTGTTTTGTTTTGTGTTTCACGGAACGAAAATGGTTTTAAAGATGAAAAACATACCTAGAAGCAGAGACGTCAGGGTTCTAGTGTTAAACGAACGATATGGGAAGGGTGTCCCAACAATGAAGTTATGGACTAGATGTCCTATAAAACATGTATTGATTTTTGTGCACTAAAATCTATGTATCTAAGACTGGTGCATCAGTCTAGATTTTCGTGATTTGCACACTTTTGACTTGGAGTCAGTTATTTTTGGAATTATGGATTAAACTTGAAAGTTTAAAACGGTGGATTCGTCGTGAGACTTTTAGCTCTGACAAAGAAATATTGAACACAAAGAAAATGACGTGAACAAAACGATTTACATGCATTTTTGGACAGACGTGCCTTTGCATAGGACTTGAATGCTTGATGGAAAGTATTCATGAAGTTTGTATTGCTGTGCCTTGATGATGATATGACCACGAAACCATATACTATAAATAGTAACCACTGTGCCTCGTTTTGGACAGTGATATGGTTAATTTAAAACCTGCCTTATTGGCAACGATTCTGCCTTATTTGGCAACGAGAGCTTGATCAACTCATTTATTTGGTGGTTGAAGCTCAGGAGATTAGGTACCAAAGTTAGATGATGAATATTGAAGTGTCGTTGTTTTTAAAACGACTATGTCGCGTCGTGTATGAAACCCTTTGACAAATAAATTGTTTATCTTTGACTATACATGTTATATGATGTTTGTGTGTCGCTCATGTAGTTATCGTGATCAAATCCATATATTGGTATCTCACCCTTGCATGTATCTATTTTTCTGGTTTTGCTGTTGTACCTTGGTACACGTGTACAGAAGGTGCAGAAGAGGTTTTCAGTTTCACTCGGGGATATTAGTCCCAATCCTTGAAGATGTCTAATGTCAGTTATAATGGTGAGGACCATATGGGTCTTCCCAGGATTATCTTTTAGAAACGCAACAGCTTATGTTTTTGAGATGTTATTGATTAATGATAGTATGTATACTTATAGCTCGGGGAGCTTTTCTTTTGGATGAAAAACATAACATTTTCCCTTTTGGTCATGTATAGTTTGTTGATGTAAATATTTTCAGAATAACACCATCTTGATGTATTTTGTATGACTGAAATTTCTGGGATGAAAATATAAATATTTCAGCAGGTGTTTTTATTATAAGATGCTGGAATTACAGAGGAGACTTTGTCGAAAATTTTTTGTCCAACTTTTCTGACCTAAAGTAAATAAATTTCTGAAAGCAACCAGCAAATTTCTTTTTAATTTATTTCCGCACGTGTCTATGAGGTAATGCCCAAGGGGGAGGGGGGGGGGGGTGTTACATCGAATCCCCAAATACTAGAACGGATGAAAACTTGGGTAACATCAAGGCATTGTTTTTCCTTGAAACTAAAACAATATGGTGTAAACATGCATCAAAATGATAAAGTAGGTCGTGGTTGTCATTGCTAATTGAAAAATGTAAGGCTTTACTTGCTAGCGCACTAATTGTTTTCTTTGTTTACTTTAGGTATTTATAAATGGGGTACTTATTGAGAGTAGTGAAATAATGTGAGAGGATGAGGCAGTAAGGCTCTGTTTGGTAAAAATTAGCGGATAACAGATAAGCTAGCTGGTAGAAGATGAGCTTATAGCAGATATCGGATAAACTATCTGATTGGATGAAGTATTTGATAAATCTAGTGGTTGAACTAACTGACAAATATAAAATGACATATTTAAATGTTATTTTTAGATAAATTATATATATATATATATATGCTATTTATTTTAAAATAATTATTGAATTTGATACTTTAATTTGTTTTAAATTATTTATCATCTCAAAAATTAAAAAATATTTTGTTTGAATTTTTTTTAATTATTAATTATTTTCATTAAATAATATGAGATAATAAAAATAAAAGGGTTAAATATATTTTTAATCCCTTATTTTTGATGAAAATTCAGTTTTAGTCCCCCTTTTAGAAAAAGTACTTTTTTTGTGCACCATTTTTTAAAATGTGTCAGAAATGGTCCTTAGACCACAATTTTAGTCCCTTATTTTTTTTTTATAATGACACATTTTTAGTCCCTCATTTTTTTTACAAAAATGTTGTTTTAATCCCTCGTTTTTCAAACAGAAGTGTGATGTAGGGACCATTTCTGACACATTTTAAAAAACAGGGGACTAAAAAGAACATTATCCAAATGAGGGTCTAAAACCGAATTTTTGTCAAAAATGAGGGATTGAAAACATATTTAACCCAAAATAAAATGACATGTTAATATGATTATGGCGAAAATGTACTTTTCGTCTTCCATCCTTTTCAATTTGTCGAAATTCATCCCCCTATATGTCAATTGTGAAAAAATGGTTCCTCTGTCAAGTTGTCATCCAAAAATTAACATAACACTACAAATAAAAGGTCATTTAGCGATCGAAAATAGAGACCGAATATAATAGTTACTATTTACGACCGAAATTGGAACCGAAATTTGCGACCAAAATTGCGACCGAAATCGCTAACTGAAGCATATAAAAAGTCAGAAGTTGTTGACTTTTTTGGTGTCTGAAATGGCAACCGATTTTAATCCAATGGTAAAATTTTGTTTATTTTTGCGACCGATCTTAATTCGGTCGCTAACCCATGTGTAAAAACTTTTGATGTAGAGCGTTTTTGCGACTGCTTTTAATTCGGTCGCTAACTTGGAGTATTAAAATTTCAAAATAACTCAACCAGCAACCGAATTTACGACCGTTTTAAAAAATTTAATTACGACGATCAAATAATAGTAACCGAATTGTTGTGTCGCTAAAAATTAAATCCCTAAAAATTAGTAGATCCCCCTTTCTTCTCCATTTTCGCTCGAACTCTCCTCTCTCTCACTCTTTCTCTCTGTCTCACTCCACCCACTTCCCTGTTCCGGCCGCGCACCGCCACCTCTCATCGTCTCCTCCTCCTCCGGCCACCACTTGGTAAGGTTCTCCTTTTATCCTTCTCATTTTGTGTTTCTCCTTCTCTGTCTCTCACTCTCTCTTCTTCCTCCCAGCAGCACCGTGCCACCACCGCCACCACGACCACCACTGTAGCACCGTGACCTCCTCCTTTGGTAAGGTCTCCCTATTCTCTCTCTGTGTGTATCTCGCTCTCTCTCTCTTGCTTGGTTCTCTTTGTCTTAGTTTATCTCTATGTCTCTCTCAGGTGTTGTCTCTTCCTCTTCCGCCACCATCACCATCTCAAGGGGGTTACATTCGACGCCACCCCCCCCACGGTCTCCTCCGATCGGTTGTCTCGAGTTAGGGTTTAGGGAAGTTCACATCCAGTATGGGTATTTATGATTGAGTTATGTCAGTATGGGTATTTTCTTTCTCTTGCAAGAATGATTTACATGTGCAAGAATCAGAATGATCTAAATAAGAATAACATTGGAGGTTTACAGAGTTCATATTGTAAGAATGACCACTCTATGACACTTTTTTCCCTTTTGTTGTTGATTTTTTAAAAATTTTCTTTACTAATTTTATGTTTTCACGTTTGAAAGTAGACAAAAGATTATGCATACAAAAGCAATGTTGGTGTGGGGTCTCAGGGACAGGGAGATGACAAGGGGATTAAAAATGATGTATGCTTGAAGCAAAGTCATAACCCTCAAGGTTTTAGTTTCTTACGAGCCCATTTTATGTGAAATTTAGAGTATATCCATCTCTTCCTACTTTCATATCACCCCGTCTGACAGATTTTCCTTCACGATGGGGCACAAGTATTATCTGGATCAATGTTTGGTTTTATCAATCAAGATAATGTTAAAGTTGGTCATGTTATTGTCAAGAATCAGGTGAGTGCTTTCTTTATTGCCATACATTGGAAACAATGAGGTTTGTGGTCTTTAACTCCAAGAAGAAGAAAAAATGTATGAAGGAAGAACATAAACACACAATACCATGCCGTGTAATTGTCTAATGCATATAAATTATATACCTTCTGCTCAAATTTCTATTTGGTTAATGAAGCTTCTCAAAGAATCTTGGTTCTTGAAAATGAAATTCTTTCACATTGGGAGTCAATGCCTTCTTCCCCATTTTTAGTTGCGAGGTGCTCAGAAATGGAACCTTACCACTCCAATCTTGAAATGATTCTCGTATTCTTTAGGAGGAATAATTTGAGACCAACATTACTGGATTTGAAGAAATGGGCCTCGACATCTCTCTCATTTTGGAGAAGATTAAAATTTTCAACTAGAGAATATAAGATTGCTGGTTTATTACCATGTTTATCCACTTTTAATATCCCAATTGAAAGAGCAATATCGGTTGTATCCTTACTTTTCAGTTACTTTGTCCTTTGACCATCTGGAAGTTTCAACATTTTTTTTCTAGTTACAAACTCTGATATCACACTTTCAGTTACTCTGAGATCACACTTATGTAGTGTTGAACGCTCATCTCTGTTGATTGACATTTCATTCTCTACGTTACAACTGTTTTCTCCTTGGTCAACCTCATTATACCTTCACTTAACTAAATGAGTACCTGCAGCTTCAAACCTCATTACTTGCTCATATGAATGAATAACAATGGTTCAATCCTCACTAACTCACATTATTAGTTCCTCATTTTCAACCAGAATTGTTATGGAGGTTACATAGATGATGAGGACAGCAAATGATTCCTTTGCACTGGCATGTATTTCCCTTTTTTCCCCTACCTTTCTATTTCATCTTATCACCTTTCTAATCATGTAAGTGTTACTTATTCAATTATTTGTTCTATCATCCATTCCAACTATGAACAATGCCATAAGCTAGAAAATTTGTTGACTATTATCTAGCTAACTGCTAACTTGATTGTTAGCATTATATATTATGCATCAATTTTGTTCATCCACTACAATATCTCAATGGTAAGAAACACACAGACAATAGCAAACCTTCAATTCAAGTTTGAGAAGATGAATAGTAAGGCATTGAGAATAAGTAGTTGAAAAGGTTGTCATGTTCAAATTGTACCTTGAGTTACGTTAATGAACTTTTAAATTTACAATCATAAGTTGGTCCATCAATGTCCAAATGCTGATACAAAATCACAAATATTCCATTGGAATATTTTAAGCTATTTTGTTATAGGAAAATATTGTAAGTTCAAGATATTTGCTGCTATGGATTTAATGGAAAATTTTAAATATAAATCTATTAGACTAGCAAATGGATATAGGTGGGCATGACATGATGATAGTAGTCCAAATATAATCTTGATGTCCATCTGCTTTGTTTGATAAAAATAGCTTCAGCTATTTGAGATAAGTGGTCTTTTTTTTTTTTTTTTTGAGGACTAGATAAGTAGTCTTTTAACTAAATGCTTGAGTTATATAATTTATCTATATACATAATCTTAAATGTTAGTTTCTAAAATGTTAGTATCTGACACAATTAATTTTATTTATGCATTATATTCCATTTCTCTATTTCTCGTGAGTTGAAATCGAGTCTCTTCTTCCCCTCTCCATCTCCACAAGTAATCAATTGGTTGTAATGGCAATTTGTTGAACTTTTATATTACTAACTTGAATATAATTAAGTTGGCTCTCTGAGGATATTAATTTGCTTTCATATTGTATTATTATATTTATCAGTTCCTGATCTTCTTGTCTACTGTTCCTCCCCTTATCCTTACTTGTTTTTGCATTTTGTCGCATAGGTAAGTTCTCTCAATACTCTCTTTTAAGGTTCTGCTTTGTCTAAAAGGTTCTAAGTGTGTGGTACTTGTAATGTGTTATGTGAATTATATATCTTGTTGTTTGTTAGTGGAGAACTGAGCTCAATAGGAAGGTATCTTGCCTGAAAAGCAAGATGTTGATTGTGTGTTGATAATTTAATATTTATGCATGTATTTGAAATTACGTGTTGTTTGTTAGTGGAAAGAAAAGCTCAATAGGATGTGATCCTGTCAAAAAGGCTGGATGCTTGTTGTGTGCTGCTAATTTAGAAGTTATGCATGTGTTTGACAATTATGTGTTACTTGTTAGTGGAGAGCGGAGCTCAATAGGATGTTTGCTACTATATTTTATCTAAGTTTGTATTGAATTATGCTTCAATATATATTTGTTGAAGTATGCTGCAATCTTTATAAGTCAATTGTTTTATTTTCTGCTAGAGTTAATTATTAAGTTACGAAAGCCTTAGTTTCCTATTTGAGATTCAATATTAATGAGAATGCATACCTTCCTCGGGGTACACATGTTCATTGTATTGAATCTTGAATTGTCCAAGTGGGACAGTTTGAGAAAAAACCTTTTTCACACTCGTACAATAGTCATTTCCATGTTCAAATGCCTCACATACTTGTTGAAATCTCGATCGATGCATTTCCTTTTGTTCTCCTGGTGCATACTTGATCGCGGTGATTCTCACCGTGCTTCGAGTCGTGTACTTGGAGATCGATGGGAAATGCTGCCGAAATTTTGTTAAGTATAAGGTATTTGAATAAGGGAATAACTATTATTAGCCGATTTTGGTAAAGGTTTCTTCTCGAATGGGATAGGTTCATACCTTGTCATAAGAACAAGTTTCTTTGATTCAATGGAACACCTTCCAGATCATCTACCTTACGAAGTAAGAGTTGGTGGCCCAGTCCAATACCGCTGGATGTATCCATTTGAGAGGTAAACAACATCAACTATTTTACTTAACACATATGAAATTCACGAACACGAAATCGTAGTTTAACTTTCCCTAAAACTAGTAATTATTTGTATGTATCCCTCTTTATTAGGTTCCTGCACTCCCTTAAACACAAAGTCGAGAACAAGGCACGAGTGGAGGGTTCCATTTGTGAAGCATACTTAGTAGAGGATACTTCCACTTTTGCCTCTTATTACTATCCGGACGAAGTTAATATGAGAAGGACAAGGATGCCTAGAAACATTGATTCGGGTGAAGGAAGTTCAAATAGTCCTCCTATATCAATATTCAACTATCCGGGCAGATTTAGTGGCAAATCAAAATGATATTTCTTGGAGCAGCGTGACATTAATGCTGCTCATCTGTATATCGTTCAAAATTGTGAAGAGGTGGTGCCATATTTAGAGTAAGTTTCTACAATGTCTTTTATAAGTTCAATTGACATTTATGATTATTAATCGTCATGCTGTTAATCTCCCATATGTAGGATGTACGGTAATTTTCTAAGGGATCTCCAACCTGACATTTCAAACGATCAGGTTGATCGAGAAATTACTTCTCACTTTGCTACGTGGTTCAGTTTATATGTAGGTTAAGCATCTTCATTTGTTGCAATACATTTTATCTCCTTAAATATATAGCATGTATAAGAATAATGTAATATTCAATTTTTTAGGTACTAGATCCAGAAAACAATGTTCAAAATCCATTGTTGACAAATTTGGCATGGGGGCCTAACACATGGGTTACATCATGGAATACTTACATTGTAAATGGATATAAATTTAACACAAAAACATGGAATGAAGGAATACAGTCGTGTAACTACGGTGTTTGTGTGCGAGCCATTGATGTCAATGTAGAGGATGATTTCTATGGGGTTCTAACTGACATCCTTGAACTCGATTATACCGGTTTCCCCGTGATGAAGTTAGTTATCTTCAAGTGTGATTGGTTTGATCCTACTCTTGACGTAGGGACAAAAATCGATAAAAAATATGGTATTGTTCAAGTTAGGCTGTCTCGTAGGTATAATAAGGCATACGGCCCATTCATTTTTTCACAATAGGCAGATCAGGTTTATTACTCGCCATATCCCGAAGGACATCAAGGCTGGTTGGGTGTTATTAAGATAAAGGCTCATAGTATAATTACTGAAAATGTAATCAACCAGCATGAAAAAGATGCTCCGTACCAAGATGATGAGTTTTCAAGACCCCACGTCCTGTTGCAAATTACACCGGACATTATTGTTAATTCTCTGGCGGACATTTCCGGAAATGGGGAAGAAGTTGAAAGAGAGTTAATGGATCAATCTGAGTTGGACGCATCTAGCAAAGGTACATTCCGATCAAGTGAGGCTGATGAGAGTGAGAGTGAATTTAGTGACGAAGATTCTACTTAGGTAATTTATTTATGTAATAATTCATTGTGTAAATGTCATTCTACTTAGGTAATTTATTTTTCTATTATTTACACTGTTGTGTAATCATCATTTCATTTTTTACACAGATGGCAGATTCCTCTAGAGGTAGGGGTCGTCGTGGAGGTCGTGGCAGAGGTCATGCTGCGAGAGTCCCTCAGCCGACCGACCCATTGCCTTCAGATTGAGACCACTCTACCAGCACCTCTATGGATGTGACACATCAGGGTGATGGAGTTGCACCCCCTACCCAGCCTCATGTGGTCGGGACACAGGCTGCACCGTCATCATCCACACCTATGACAGGACCATTATCATCATCGGGACAGGATAGCCGTGGTCCATCCGACAGGAGGATTCTTCTTATCCCCAGGGGGGATAACGAGTAAGCTAATTTAATTTTTTAATATATATAAAGTATCGTAAATTTCTATTTACTTGTTTTTTTTTATTTATTTATAACATTTATTAATGCTCTAATTTTGCTGCAGCTTTCTGCCCGCGAAGGGCCCTTCTGATTCGATATCGAAGATACTGCGACGCAAGTTTGATGGTCCATGGCCTACATGGAACGCCATCCCAGGGGGCCATAGGGATAGTTGTTTAAAGAGTTTAAGGTAACAATTTATTAAGTTATTTAAATTAAATTTACATTATATATACACACACACACACACACACACACACACACACACACACACACACACACACACACACGAATTTCTTAACCACTGTAAGTTGTAGAAAGAGTATAGGTGGGATGCAGCTTTAGAGGGTCTCGTTAGGGACATATTTGAGCATAAAGGCTCACTGGTCATGAAGAATCTGACGAACAAGCTGAGGAAGGGTAAGAATAAGGGGAAGTGGGTGGATCCTGAGATCAGGAGGTAGCTGGACCAGTACTAGGCTATTGAGAAGTTCCAGGAGATCCAGGCCACATCTCGGTGTAATCGAGCTTCTGATGGTGGTGCATGTGCTTGGATCGGTGGGACTAAATTAGCTGCCGCCCACTACGACGAGATGGTAATACTTAAAACTTTTGACTTAGTATACTATTTAATGAGTTTTCATTTTTAAATATTCTTATGAATTTAAGATTATATTTTTCTGTGCAGAAAGCATAGAAACAGCGGTCCCCCACTGCTATGGAGTTGGTGGAGAAGACCGAAGAAGTTGAAGTGGGGACATGGGTCAACGACAAGGCCCGTGAACTATCTGTAAGCAAAAAAACAATTTACTCTTTACTTGTAATTTATTATAATTGATTTGTTAATATTGATTATAATTTTAACTAAATCTCTTCATCTATACTTTGCAGGTGGGCTTCAACGAGAAGAAGGACGATGCCATATCACGTGCCTCACAGTGGAAGACGAGGCCTTGATCGGTGATGGTGTTGAGTTTGTTAATTCAGTTAGTTAGTTTAAGAGTTAGTTAGTTTGTTGAGATTTGTAAGATTGTTTTAGTTAGATAAAGTGATGTGTGAAGTCTATAAATAGACTTGGTGATAGTGTACAACGTGTAAAGTGTGTGCAAAAGGTGTAAAACTGTGCAATGTGATCAATGTGAGAGTTCCAAGAACAGAGAACTATTATTCTATTCATATAGAGTTTTGTTCTATCTTTTCCATTCCCTTTGATCATTATCTTTCTTTTCATTGCTGTGTTTTTCAAGAGTGTGTGTGTATGCCTTGGTTCCAACATTTGGTATCTAGAGCTTTGTGAGATCCTGAGAGAAGTTGTGTTCTTGGTTGAGGGATCTTGTTGCAAATCGTGGCAACAATCATGGTTGCATCAAGTGGTCATTTTCCAGTAAATCTTCCCATTCTTGATGGGAAGAACTATGACAAATGGTGCACTCAAGTAAGGGCAATCTGTGGCTTCCAAGACGTGTGGGAGGTGATGACAGTAGGTGGAGTGAAGGAACCAGGAAGAAACGCAATCGAGGAAGAAAGAAACGAATTCAAGGAGCTAAAAAAGAAAGATTACAAGGCTCAGTTCATATTGCATCAGTGTGTGGATCCTGCACACTTTGAAAAGATATCCACGGCTCCAACTGCAAAAGAGGCATGGGATATTCTTGAAAGAGCTTGTCTTTGGGAGCCGACAAAACCAAGAAGGTGAAGCTTCGACATACAAAAGGCAATATGAGCTGATGGAGATGGAAAGCGTGAAGGGGTTGGAGCCTTCTTCAACCGGATTCCAACCCCGACCAACCAAATGAAGAATTGTGGAAAACATTATCAAATCAAGAGGATAGTGGAGAAGATTCTAAGATCAATGCCCTCCAAATTTGATCATATTGTTGTCTCCAATGAGGCATCAAAAAATCTTGAGAGCTTAAAGATTGAGGACCTACACAAGGCATTTGAGGCTTAAGAACAAAGGGAGCAAGAAAGGAGTGCAAGAACTGGAGTCAAGATTATCGAGCAAGCCTTGCGTGCTCGACCAACCACAAAAGAATCCAGAGAAGGAAATAAAAACAAGAAAAGGAGGAGCAGATGGAAGGCTAACAGGGGAAGGCACCAAAACAACTTTGAATCAAACAAAGGTCACTCAGATCGTAGAAGCAAGGTGATCGATCAAGAAATGCAAGAGGTGGAGGTGGCCTCGAGGTAGAGGTGGCGAAGGAAGGGTGAGAAGTTTGACAAGAGCAATGTGCAATGTTATAATTGCGCAAAATGGGGCCATTTTGTTGATGAATTCTGGAGCAATAACAAAAGGGAACCAAGGGGAGATGAAGCACAACTTGCACAGGAAGATGGTGATGACTAGGAACAAGTGTTGCTTCTGGATACTACCGAGAATGAAGGTGATAGCACTAGTTCTTGGTACTAGATACTGGTTGTTCCACTCATATGACAGGAAGGAAATATTGGTTTGTAAAACTTGATGCTTCATTGAAAAGAAAAGTCAAATTTCGTTGATGATGTAACTCTCACATCAGAAGGGTGTGGTTCAGTGTTGATAAAAAGAAAGGATGGAAAGCATGCTCTCATTACAGATGTTCTATATGTTCCAGGTATGAAAAACAACCTTCTAAGCCTTGGTCAATTATTAGAGAAAGGCTTTACTATGAGAATGGAGGATAGTGCCTTAAAGGTGTATGATGACAGTAAGAGATTGATTCTAATAGCTCCATTAACCAAGAACAGAATCTTTAAAGTTGAGATTAGCATAATGGAACATAAATGCCTAGCTACTGCCGTGAATAGAGATGAATGGCTATGGCACTTTCGATTTGGAAATATAAACTTCAGGGACTTGAATCTTTTGAAAAGATTCAATATGGTTCACGGCCTTCCTCATATACAAGTACCTAATGAACTGTGTGAAGAATGCTTGGAGAGTAAGCAGCCAAGAAGTGCATTCAACCAGCAAGTGCCAACCAGATCCTCATAGAAGCTTGAGGTGATTTTCTCTGATGTTTGTGGACCATTTCAGATTGAATCACTCGGAGGAAATATGTATTTTGTATCTTTCATAGATGACAAAACCAGGAAGTTGTGGTTATATTTGATCAAAAGGAAAAGTGATGTGTTTGAAACTTTCAAGAAGTTTAAACTGCTTGCTGAAAAACAAAGTGATAGCTTTATCAAATGCTTAAGAACTAATGGAGGTGGTGAGTATGTGGCTGAGGAATTCAATAGGTTTTGTGAAGCTGAAGGCTTAGTGCATGAGATCACTCCTCCATACACCCCTCAGCACAATGGCACTTTGAGAGAGGAAGAACAAAACCATAGTCAACATGATCGAAGCATGTTGAAGTCCAAAAGCCCCGCCAAACCAGTTTTGAGGTGAAGCAGAATCATCACGCATACATATTGAAACAGATGTCCAACCAAAAGACTCAAAGGAGTAACACTTGAAGAAGCATGGAGTGGGAACAAGCCAAGTGTGACTCACTTTAGAGTCTTTGGCCTCGCTTTACTGCAGCACATTCCAGACTAGCTAAGAAGAAAACTCGGATGATAAAGGAGAGCAGCTTGATACTTGTAGGGTACCATTCAACTGGTGGATACAAACTATACAATCCAAAGAACAAGCAAATTGTTATCAGCAGAGATGTGATCGCTGATGAACACAGATGCTGGAATTGGGAAACAGAAGCCATTGAACTACAATCAAAGACACTAGTAGATCTCAATGTTGATGAAGAAGTGATAATTCCTACAACAGTCTCTCAAAGCAACAGGCCACAGAGACTGAGGCAAGTTCCCTGAAGGCTACAAGACTATGAGATGTTGTCTGATTCCAATATAACAGCAGAAGGTGACTTAGTGCAATTTGCACTATTCTATGATGCATAACCAGTAACACTCGAAGAAGCTATGAAGGATCCAAAATGGATTAATGCCATGGAGGATGAACTGAGTTCAATTGAGAGGAATCAAACTTGGGAACCTGTTCCATTGCCATCAAAGAAACAGTCAATTGCAGTCAAATGGATTTACAAGGTCAAAGTAGGTCCAAATGGAGAGGTGATCAAGTATAAAGCCAGACTTGTGGCACAGGGTTTTCAGCAAAGGGCAGGGATAGACTATGATGAAGTCTATGCACCTGTTGCAAGAATTGAGATAGTGAGATTGATTGGAGCAATTGGAAGCATGAGAAATTGGACCTTGCTTCAATTGGATGTGAAGTCGGCTTTTCTAAATGGACCAATTGATTAGGAGGTGTATGTATCACAACCCCCAGGCTTTGCGATAACTGGTCATGAAAGTAAAGTGCTGAAATTGAGAAAGGCCTTATATGGCTTAAAGCAAGCTCCAAGATCTTGGAACAAGAGGATCAACAGCTTCATGATACAAAGTGGTTTTGAAAAATGCAATTCAGAGCATGGTGTTTATGTTAAAACAACCAATGCCACCGACTGCCACATCGGGTGTGCTTGTATGTTGATGATCTCCCGGTCACAAGAAGCAATGAGGCCGAGATAGCCGAGTTCAAAGTGCAGATGATGAAAGAGTTTGAAATGACAAGACTTGGGGCTGTTATCTTACTTCTTAGGAATTGAATTCATAAGGATCGGAAGAGGTATTGTCATGCATCAACACAAGTATGCTAATGGCCTCTTGAAGAGGTTTAGTATGCCGCAATGCAACCCCGCATCAACCCCCGCAGAACCGGCATAAACCTCGAGAAGGATTGAAGTGAAGATTTGATAGATCCTACTTACTACGCATGATAGTTGGATCACCGAGGTATCTTGTCATTCCAGCACTGACCTAGCCTTTAGTGTTGGCTTGATTAGAGGTGTCCTTGGAAAGGCCAAGGACACCACACTTGTTAGCTGCCAAGAGGTGCCGAGATATGTAAAAGGCACTACCGATTTTGGAATTCTATTTCCAAATGGAGATGAAAGCGAGAGAAGAGGAGCTAATGGGATATTCTCATGTAGATTGGTGTGGTGATAAAAATGATATAAAGAGCACCGCAGCCATGTTTTCTTATGTGGAAAAGCCCCGATTTCCCGGAGTTCAAAGAAGGAGTCAATTGTGGCATTGTCTTCTATGTAAAGCCGAGTATGTGGCGGCTTCAATGAGTGCCTCGCCAAGCACTCGTGGTTGGACACACCGATGCAGGAAATTCGTGATAAAGGACTTTAGTGCAAGAAACTCTTAGTAGATAACAAGTCTACAATTAACCTGGCAAAACACCCGATAAAGACACGGAAGAAGCAAACATATAGAGACAAGGTTCCACTTCCTTGAGATCAAGTAACCAAAGGAAGATTGAAGTTGAGTACCATAGAATCAAGAACAATCAGCAACATATTGACAAAACCACGGCTGCTAGAAAAGTTAAGAGACTTGAGAACCAAGCTTACGGTTGTATTACTAGTTGATTTGACACACTAATGATATGTTGCAAGTGATAGATGGAGGCTAGGGTGCCAACATAGTTGGGTGTTAGTCTCCATAGTGATGCAATTAGAATATCATTGTTTTCTCCCAAAACCGAATTAGGAGGTGTGTTAAGTTTGTTAATTCCCAGTTAGTTAGTTTAAGAGTTAGTTAGTTTGTTGAGATATGTAAGCTTGTGTTAGTTAGATAAAGTGATGTGTAGAAGTCTATAAATAGACTTGGTGATAGTCTACAATGTGTAAAGTGTGTGCAAAAGGTGTAAAACTGCAATGTGATCAATGTGAGAGTTCCAAGAATGAGAGAACTATTATTCTGCTCATATAGAGTTTTGTTCTATCTTTTCCATTCCCTTTGATCATTCTTTTTTCTTTTCATTGCTGTGTTTTTCAAGAGCTGTGTGTGTATGCCTTTGTTCCAACAGATGGGACCAGCTCTCATATCTCCGCCGATGATAATGCCATCTATTTGGAGGTCGTCAGAAGCGGGAACAAGAAGGGCACGTGTATGGCCTCGACACCCGGGAGGCGAGTTTATCGCTTCATCATCTCGGCATGCATGCTCCTTCCTACACCGATATCGTCCCTCAGA
Organism: Sophora flavescens; assembly: GCA_030762895.1. NCBI lineage: Eukaryota > Viridiplantae > Streptophyta > Magnoliopsida > Fabales > Fabaceae > Sophora > Sophora flavescens. The sequence continues at coordinate 17,930 of JAUPTC010001475.1, forward strand.
GCGCTCAACCAAATGCAGGACACCATCACCCATTGAACGCGGAGCTTCAGGGAGAAGAGCGAGAGAGAACAGCAGATGACGAACCAGATTCATGGGGCTTTGACTTGTGCACACAAAGAAATGATGCAGATGAGCATCGCAGGCCATACACCGCAGCCGGTGTTGGAGCAGATGAGGATCCGGGCTCTAGTTTCTCAGGGTGATGCTCTCGGCGTTGTGCCGCTTTGGCCGCTTCCTCCAGGTTCCACCTCCAAAGAACTAATGCCGTTACTCCAGAGAGGATCGACAGCGTACGCCACGAGACGGTCGCCGAGGATGATTGGGTTCCTCCACCTCCCCTCATCATGACTGATTTTTTCATTTTTTTTATTTTAAACGATTCTTTGCACTAACACTTTTGGAATATTTTTTTAAAAATATATTCATTATTTCTTTGATTTTATATTTCATTAGTAATTTGGTGTGTTTTATTAGTAATTTTGCTAAACTTTAAAGATAAAAATAATAATTTATTATATATATATATATATATATATATAAATAAGGAGGCGTGCAAAGGCATCACAAGAGACTAACATCCCAACTAGGTTGCACCTTTACCACTATCCATCATTTGCAAGACACCCCAATTTATTGAAAAGAAGAAAACAAAACAATACAAGAGCATGGGGCATCAACCTAACTCATGAAGTCACCTAAAGAGAAAATTAGGAGTCCTACCCTATTATTACAAAAAATCATCCCTAATGAAATTAGGATTAAATCCCACCAAAAGAATCCATGAATAAACAGCACCATAATTGGCAATTTTATCTCGCACAAATATTGCCCTCACGAAAAATATGAGAGTAGCCAAAACACATATCTTTTATAATGGTCATGCAGTTATTCCATCTATTCCTAAGTTTCCAAGGAACCATTGAGGAGAGGAGATTGCGAGAGAGGACTAGCTTTGAGTCACATTCCACCATAACGACCACCCTTTCTTACGAAAGCAATTTCAATTGCCAAGATTGCACCAATTAGCTCAGCATAAAAAGCATAAGTGACACCAAGGTTGGCTGCAAAGCAACCCCAGAGTGGGCAGCACTTATGATCTGAAAAATGCCACCACAAGCGAGGACCCCGAGCACCTCTAGCTGCCCCACATCGCTGCACTGGACCCTAAGAATGTGGAAGAGGATGCCATTTAACCTCATAATTTGGGGAGCTCCGCTTTCAGGATGGGAAGCCGACTCTAAACGCCTTTTAATAACATAAACTCCCGTAAAGATGATGAAGTGGTGCTCGTACTCGCTACCCACAAGGCTAACATTAGCAAGGATCGCTTTGGCAACTTGCAAGGGAATAAGCTTGCCTTCAAACCTGGATTTATTCCCCAGCGTGCCAAATTGCCCGGATGATGTTGGTTATGGCAGCAATAAGAAGATCCTTAACCCTTGAGAGCTCCATTGATGCTCACGGATTGATAAAAACAGAAGTATCGAGGGATTCAATTGTCATGCTAACCGTGTTACTCCACCCAGGACTATAAATCTTAGCAAGGGCGCATTGAAAGAAAAGATGAGCAGTTGTTTCATAACTACAACCACATAAATTACATCTAGAGACAACCATGCACCGTTGGCCCATAGATTTTCATGGGTGAGCATACGGTTATGAAGGATCCTCCAAACCAGAAGGAGTTGGAAGGAGGAACACATTTATTCCAAAGGAATTTGGCCTAAGAAACAACTTGTCCATTCTATCAGGAACTGAAAAGCATCCTTCTGAGCTAGAGAGCCTAATTCATTTCTGCACCACACACGAGTGTCCTTACTAGGAAGGAAGGGATACTTATGTGTTGAGCTCTTTAAGAATAGTAGGCAAAGTTGTTAATATAATACTTGGTATGAACCAAGAGTTATTATGCAGGAAGTCCTTGACCTTTGCATTTAAGGAAGAGTGTAAGTGTACTGGTAAAGATAGCAAGTAGTTCAAGGGCTTAGATAAACATACATCATTCCAAAAGTTTATGTCGTAACCATCTCCAAGCAACTATGAAGAGTTTTCAAGAACTGAATTCGGGTGAGGTTTTGATTCCCTGTCCAGATTGAAGAGGATATATAATATTGTGCAACTGAAGTTTTTTCTCATAACTCTTGCTCGCAGAAGACAGCCCATTGCTCGGATGAAGAGATGAAGTCCAAAACAATTTAAACATAGAAGCATTGTTGATGACTCTTAAAGATCTAACTCCAAGACTTCCTCACCTCAAGTTTGCACAATTTGTGCAAGCAATCACACAATTTTCTTGATATCTGTATTACTGCCTTCGGATGAAGTTTCAACCTATCAATAGATTTCAACAAGCTTGAAGGCCATGAGTAAACCTCGAAGCTATACATCATCATACCAATAACCACAGATTTGACAAGTTGAACTCTTCCCATGATTGATAACAAACAACCCTTCCATGTGGCTAATTTTGCTTTAATCCTATCTCCTAGGACTGGAAGTAGGATTTCCTTGGCTTACCTTTTAAACATAGGCAACCCAAGATATGTGAAGGGAAACCTACCAGAGATGAATCCTAAGGCATTAGCAATGGAAGACATCTGCTGACCGAAATGTTACCCGCATAAAAACTTGGACTTTTGAAGGTTAACCATTTGGCCGTAGCCTCCCATACTCCTTAAAGAGAGACATAAGATTGACAAATTCGTGTGGAGGCTCCGCAAAAGATGAGAATATCATCAAGATACAAGATATGACTAGGAGGTCCAAGCCTCTAGGGCCATCCATTGTGTTGAGCTTTCCTTCTTGACTAACTTGCAAATAGCCCCGCTAATACATCTTCTGCTGAGAATAGTAATAAGGGATAGGGATCACCCTGCCTAACTCCCCCTCTTACAAGAGAAAAATCCAACTGACTTACCATTGACACCAATCGAGCTTGGCTGATTTCCTGAATGGTTCATCCACCGGAGTAACTTGTCATCAAAACCAAAAGAGTGGAGAACCTTGAAAAGGAATGTCCAATCCATGTTGTCAAAAGTCTTCTTGACATCAATCTTCAAGGATATATTTCCACCAAAAGCCCTTTTGTCCAACATATTAACACATTCAAGCGAATGCATAGACAACTAGATATGCCTGCCTTGAATGAATCCTTTTTGATTTTCGAGAGATAATCTTTGGAGCTACCTTAGCCAGCATCTGCTATGACTTTAGTGATGATTTTGAACTGGAAGTTAGCCAAGGCAATAGGCCTAAAGTCCTCCACTCTATCAGCACCTTGAGTTTTTGGGATTAGTACCACCAGTTTGAGTTTAGGTTGGCAAGAACTAACCCCTCAAAACTGAATGACATCTTTGCAAACATCATGTTGAACAATATCCCAATAATTTTGAAAGAAGAAACCCCCAAACCCATTAGACCCCTGAGCACCACCGCCATTCAAGGAAAACACAAGATTTTCACCCTTCAAGGGAGGAAAGTTGGTTAACATTAGATTGTCCCTCTCTAGAGACCATCCCAGTTACAATTCTGGCTAACTAAGTCATTGTCTCTGCATTGATTTTCAGAACTGAACAGCCCAGTGTAATAATTCAATATATGATCCTCTATATCCTTTGTATCAAATAGAACTTGATCATCTTTTTGAGCATGGAGCTTTGCTTTGAGACATTGCTTATCTTGGTGATCCTATGAAAGAATTCAGTGTTCCTATCACCTTGAATATGCCAATCAATTCTGGATTTTTCTTTCCAGAATTCTTCTTGACAAAGGCAAAACATATTGCGTTCAGTTTGGGCTCGTTTTTCTTGGCTCTAACAAGATATCGGCCATTCCTCGTAGTCGATTGCTTGGCAGAATGTTGTCAACCTTTGCCATGCATGAATCAACTTTGATGTTCACATTTCCAAAAAGAATCTTGGGTTCCAGCTTTTGAGTCCTCCTTTCAATAGTTTTTTAATTTGAGACAATATGAACATAGGACATCCCTTGCTACCTCGTAATTCCAAACCTCTTCAATTATACTAGTAAATGATTTCAAGCCCACATTTATGAATTTAAAAGAAGAACTAAAGTTCCTATCCTCTTTCTTCAATGACAAAAGCAAGGGATAATGATCAGATTTGCTTTAGGGAGTGTGCAAAGAAGCAACACTAGACTCAAGCTCAACCATTTATCATTGGAAACCACTATCAAGCCTTTTCTCTTTTAAAGCATTACCTCTATGCCGTTAGACCAGTGAATCGAAAGCACCACGGGTAATACACGAGAGAGATTGCAGACTGCTTTGACCATAGCTTAAACTCCTCAGAGCAATTCTCAAAGGTAAGCAACCACCCCTTTGCTCATGAGCACCAAGGACCACATTGTAATCACCAATGCAACACCAGGACATCATTGACTTGTAGTAGTGCCAACGACAGCCCACAACTCTCTTCTTTTCTCGGTAATTTGTACTAGCATAGATAGTACAAATGAAAACATCATGAGATTCCATCTTTAATGAGAAACAGACTTTGATTAGAGCAAGCAATAACAGAGTTTCAAGGATGCATGATGAGATGCAAAGATTAGGCAAGAGAGTATTCCTATCATTAACCGCAAAAACTTTCAGTTTAGTTTTGTCTAAAACTTACCGAAATTGAGCAATGCTAATCCAAGGCCAGAATGAAGATTAGCTCAGCTTATTAGAAACCAGAAATTTCTTAAAAACTAACCTAGTATCTAGGTTGCCAAGTCCTCTAACATTCCAAAATAGAACTTCATCATGAAAAATTAACAGTATTTATTGCCAGCTTCTGGCTTCCCCTTACTAGAGCGCTGTTTTTTCCTCGGTTTTTCTTTTGAGATTTCTGAGAGAACACTTCAAATACCTTGCTCGGGATGAACTACATTAGCATCAAGACATTCCTCTTCCACACCCGCTCTCTTTCCTTAATACCATTGCTCGAGACTTGGACCTAATCCACGACATTCCTGCTTTGGGCTTGATGAGAAGGATATCCACCGGAAGGGACAATTGCATTAATTCTACAGGAGGTATTGACTTCGCACATTTTTTTTGATGCCTCCCATTGATTCAGAACATGACTAATGGATTGCACTCCCATTCCAATATTTTTCGCACCATCGAATGGAGTCCGAAATCGAGGATCGATTAAAACCTAGCAGACTTTGGGAGAATCCGGATGTATTGATTCATCATATTGAGCAAGAATTCTCGGCACCATCCTCTGAATTCCCTGAGCATTCCCGCATATTATCAATCTGTTGCCACTAATGCATTATCCTTTTCTAGAATACATCCAGTATTAACAGCCGTAAAATGGTTTTCGAGATGTTTTCCACCATTAACCTGATCAGTGACCGAATCTTCCTGCCACCCAATCGCGTGATCGTAAATAATCATATCTACGCAACATCGATTTCTTGAAAGTAGGTTGTCTAGGAAACATATGCGCTCTTGTTGTTTTTCGGATATAAAGGCTGCTCCTTTTCGAGATTCAATACAGTATTGTTTCTCTTGCATTCCAACAGAATGTCCTATCGAAGACAACATGAATAAAGGAAGGAGTTTTTCAGTAGTCAAATGTAACAAAAATGGGACGAGCATCCCTTTTCCACCCCGATACCATTTGGGATGGGGCCGGAAAGATCAATATCAACAAGGATTCTAGCATAGTGGACAAAGACTTTATTTTTGTGGATTCATCAAGAGCAATTGGAGTGCCTATACCATTTGCAATTTCAAAAAAAGAATTTTACGACCCCAATACCGATAGTGCAATCATAAATTCTAACCCGAGATTGAAACATGAGTTTGTTTTTGAAGATTAGATTAAAATCTAGACTCCATTGATAAAGCCTAAGCATGCACAGTTGTAAATTCAGGCAGCCAGTCCAGGCCTACCTTGGATCTTCTAAGGATCACGAAATTGAGTCATAATATCCTTTACCCGGAAGGAATCATGCCGTTGACCAATTGGATTCCATAATTTCGATAGCTTGTCTCAAGTCATGGAACTTAATTGGTGATTACATACATGGCGTATCAAGCGACCATGTAAAACTATTTTTGCTACTTTAATCCAAGCTTGTATTCCTCTTGAGAAATTTTTTATAGAGATCGTGCTCTGTGATGTGGCTTGGGCATTCAAACACTGGAATGTCGAAGGATTAGAGAGTGCACGAGCAAAGGATTTCTTTGTCTGGTGAGAAGGGGAGGACATGAAGAAGAAGGCGGGTGAAGGGGCTTGAGGTTGAAGGAAGGGCCATGGCGGGGGCAAATGGGGCGCGAGCGACCATGATCATACGAGACCTGAATTTTTCATGCAACAACAAACCCTAGCGGGCGGCGGATTTTCATTCTTCAAAAAAAAATTTAAAAATTAAATTTAAAAAAATTAATAAAATCAGTTTAGCGTAGGAATTAGCAACAAATAATTAGTTCGCTAAACTAGTTAACTATTAAAAAAACCCTAGCGGCCTTAGTTTTTCCATTCTTCAAAAAATTTATTATTTTTAAAATTAAATTTAAAAAATTAATAAAATCCAGTTTAGCGGCGAATTAGCAGCAAAATAGTCAAGGTTACTTCATTTCAGATTAACATTAAAAATTGTGGTCTAGCGGCCAGATATTAATTAGCTAATATAGAGATGCGGTAACCAACATTGCTTCACGAACTAGCAATAGATTGTCGATCTTAAATGGTTACCCCGAAAAATGCGACCAATAGTGTAGCGACCATTTTTTTATTATTGTAAAATACGAAGGTTTGCCATTTAGCGACCAACTTTATATTTTGGTCTCAAA
>JAUPTC010001476.1:0-24737 GCA_030762895.1 Sophora flavescens
AGGTATCATAGGCCTTAAATGGGCTTAAGATTAGTAAGTTAGGCCCATTTAAGTGAATGAATATCATGGATCACGATCGATCCGCGCCAGTAGAATCGGGGACCCAATTTAGCCTTGATTTTGGAATAATTTGACATTCTTGTGAACCTGAAATCGTAGGTCCTTCCTTATCTTTCTAGGGACAGCAAGATCATCAAAATCAAATGTCGTAGCTCTAGTTATGCTGTGCACAAGGCAACAAGGTCGGACGAGTGAAAAATCCGAAAATTAACAATGTTTAGCAATTATGCCCAATAATGTAAAAGAAAACAATGATTGTAAAAGTTAGCTAATTTACTTCTTCTCTAGCTTGTGCGGCTGTAAACTGCTATTTATTCTTTTTAATCCCGACCTAACCCTAGACCAAATTAAGGGCCTTTGAATAAGCTTTCCAACAAGGTATCATATGCCTAATTGGGCTTAATATTAGTAACTTAGGCCCATTTAGGTGGAGGAATAGATATCATGTTCCCGATGATCCGTGCCATAGTACTCGGACCCAATATAGCCTTGATTTTGGTCTAATTTGACAATTATTTGTGAAACTTGAAATTGTTAGTCTCTTCCTTATCTTTATAGAGACAGCAAGATCACCAAAATCCAAATCGTAGCTCTAGTTATGCTCTGCGCCAAGGCAACAAGGTCAGAAGAGTGAAAATTTAAAATTGACAATGTATAGCAATTAAGACCAATTGCTCCAATATTGTAAAAAGCAAAAACAATGATTGTAAATGTTGTCTAATTTCCGTCTCTGGCTTGTGCGGCTGTAAACTGCCTCTTTATGCTTTTAATCCCGATCTGACCCTAGACCAAATTAAGGGCCTCAAATAATCTTTCCAACAAGGTATCATATGCCTTAATTGGGCTTAAGATTAGTAAGTTAGGCCCATTTAAATGAAGGAATATCCTGGATTTGCGATCGGACCCGCTTGAGAGAACTCCGCACCCAATTTAGCCTTGATTTTGGAATAATTTGACAATTCTTTGGGCACCGAAATTGCAGGTCCCCTTCCTTATCTTTCTAGGGACAGCAAGATCATCAAAATCGGATATCCGTAGCTCTAGTTATGTTTGTGCACAAGGCAACAAGGTCAAAGGTGTTCTCTCATGGAGTGTCCGTGTGCCACAAGTGAAGAAAAATCGGTAAAGATTCTAACGAGGTTGAACACAAGGATTGGTTACCACTCCACTAAATTGTCAAGAAACCGATATGTTGGTTAGGCAATAGAAGTTGGTTGAGGAGAAAGAGATTGAGATCGCAATTTCAAGAAATCAAATCAAATAACGCTACGGTGATTAAATTCAGAAATAAAGGCATCTAAGGTTTCAATTCACCTACCCAATCATGCAAAGTACCCAAGTGATGATATTCTCCTCCCTAAGTTCAATTTTTAATGTCAACGTGACTCCTAAATTCTCCTAAATCCACTTCCGTGCTCATTAGGACGTATTCGATGATTTGAGTTAATTACTTCCCAAGTCTCTTAACCCAAATCACGTATTCTATTAATTCTGTTCCCCATAGGTTGCATCGATCTCCTACTCACTCGTTGCAATACTCGACCGATGTTCCCAATTCAAGTTCTAAAACGCGAATCGCCGCTAGGCCTCAACACGCTAATTAGGGGATCACGCCAGCATATAATCAACATAATGAAAACAGAATTGGAAAATCATAATTGAATTAAAAGAGAGAGAGTTACATTACATGAACACTATCTGCCATGGGTGGTTTCATTGATCCCCTAGACAAGAGGATTAGTTCCTCATGTCCGTAACCACGACGCACGTACAATCGGAATTCATCCTAACCCTAAGAATTAAGAGAAAAGAAAAAGAGAAGAAACCCAAGAATAAGGATTACAAAAGATCTGAAAATTCTGATCCAAAAAGTCCCCCCCTCTGTTCCATCTGCTCTACTTATAAGAGGCCACGCGTCACGGGTGTGATGGGCCATCACGGACTGCCGTGACGGGGCTTCACGCTTCGGGCGACTAATTCACCTCCCCACGCGAAGGATGTTCCCTCGACGAGCCTGCTTCATGGCCCACGATGTGAATCACGGCCAAGTGATGTTCTGCCTGTGTGGGATTTGGGGTACGCGGCTGGATAGACATCACAGTAGGGTCGTGATGATCTCTACTTTTTTGGCTTTTAGGTCACTGGCCAGATATACATCACGGCTAAGGCCGTGATGGTCTAACTGGTACGTTTCTGGAGGTTACACACCGCGACGCGAATGACGTCTCGCGACGCGAACCTTCCTTTCACGCCCGTGATAGAGAATCACGGCTAGGACGGATGGTCTCTCGTCTTCCCCGATCTTCAAACCATCCCGGGGCGAGCTTCCTTCGCGGGCGAATCTCCAATTGCAATCTCCACTATTTCTTGACTTTCTTTAATTCTTAGAGCTTCACTTATGGACCCGAAACAACACAAGCAACCACAAGCGAATTCTATCCAAAATAACCTAAAAACAACACAAAAGACGCAAAACTATTCAACGTCCAACAAAGGAAAAAAACAATGCAAATTTGGGCGAAAACGACAGTGAACTCGAATAAATTTGAACATAAACCCTAGTTCATCTATTAATAAAACTAGATAAGCAAGAGGCTTTTCAAAATACCCCAACTTAAACCCTTGCTTGTCCCGATGAGCTAAAACTCAAAAACGACTCAAGACTTGGCAAACCCGAAAGATCTAACCAAATCTCGCACAAATTTCATGCAACTTTACAAAACAATTTTTATTCTTTGATTCCCCCCCCCCCTTTTCATCAATGTAATCCCACATTCATCTACTTTAAACAATTGAGAATTTATCAACCATGCCATCTTTATTCTAAGTTGAGGCTCAAAGATACACAAAGGAAGATCACCTACTTCAAACAATTGCCTTCCTCACAAGGGCATTTAGTATTTCACTCATTGGCCAAGTTTGTCTAGGGCTATCAACTTTTCACTCACTTTCACATTCTAAGAGCACTTCCCATGAATTTGATTTTCATCTCAAACATAGTTCCCACGAAAACATGCATGCAACATCAATAGGTCTTCCACGGTTGTAATGGGGCCTGGCTAAGGGTAGGATAATCAAAGGATAGAGGCTAAGTCCCTAGGATCAATGAGAGCATGAAACTAATATCACAACAATTTAATTCACTCTCATATTATTCTCTTCTTTGCAGTTGGTGGCTACACACCTCTTCCTTTTATATTTATTTTTCTTTGCCCTTTTTGGCACATATTCAATGCTTTTATCACCCTTTTTTTCTTTTCAAGCCTTCAGCCCTTACTTCCGTTTTCTTTTTCTTAACTATGACTCATGAACTTGTAGCCACCCCAAACTTAGTTCCATAACAACATTTACCAAGCTAAAATTCCATACTCTCCTAAATCCTAGTGATAGGGGAAAATCATGGTTTCTCCGAGTTAATGGCTTGTGAATGTAAGGTCATGAAGAACAATAGGCTTCAAGGCTCAATGTGGCTAACTAGGGATCATTCATCAAGGTTGGTTCAATTTATGGCCAAGTAGTTAATTCAAAGAAAATTGCCTAAATCATTTGATGCAACATATAAACATGCAAACCATATAGAGATTCAAGCAAATTCGGGAAAGTGCAACTTACTGTTGATTCACACATTCAAAACAGAGTTGGAGGCTCAAATCCTCACCTGGACATTTTGCAAACTGTTTGACCGAGATACGATTCCTAGTGTGTGCACCCCCTCACCCCAAACTTATCATAAATCAAGCAATCATAATAAATCTCAAGGTTCAGTTTTCAATTTTTTAGTGGGGATAAACTTTTCTATTTTCAGAACCTAGGGGGAAATCATCAATGATCAAGTAATTCATGCAATCAATCATGCTCAATTCAATTAACATCCAACAAGCTTGCCGACACGACATTCATACAACAACTCTTGATCTTCTCAAATTATTCAAGAGTGACAACAAACACACAACAAAAAGCAAAAATAAAACAAAGGTTAAGAGAAGAGAGAGATACCTAGCTTGGGTTGCCTCCCAAGTAGCGCTTGTTTAACGTCCCGAGCCTGACTCAAGTCACCCCTAAGGGTTAATCCAGAAAAAACACTTGCTTTCCAGTTGGGATTGACTCCCCATGATAATGCTTCAACCTGTGCCCGTTCACCTTGAAATTGCCAGAGGTCCCTTCTAATTCCACTGCCCCATGGGGGAAGACTTGTAGGACCTTGTATGGTCCCGACCATCTTGATTTCAGCTTCCGGAGAAAGAGCCTCAACCTTGAATTATACTGAAGCACCAATTGTCCAGGCTCAAACCTCCTAGGCAAGATGTGCTTGTCATGCCATGCCTTCGTCCACTCCTTGTAAATTCTTGCGTTCTCATAAGCTTGCATGGATTTCCCACGGTCTCATTCAAGTCCAACAACCTCTTCTCACCGGCCTTTGTCAAGTCAAAGTTGAGCTCCTAATTGCCCAATAAGATTTCTCCTCCAATTCCACCAGTAGGGTGGCATGCCTTTCCGAACACCAAATTGTAGGGAGACCTTCCAATTGGAGTCTTGAAGGCAGTCCTATAAGCCCATAGAGCATCATCCAATTTCCTTGACCAGTCCTTCCGTGAGGAGTTGACGGTTTTTCTCGAGAATGCGCTTCAACTCACGGTTAGATACCTCTGCTTGCCCATTTATTTGGGGGGTGATAGGGAGTAGAGACTCGTGCTTGACCCCATACTTCTCGAGGAGCTTATGCATTTGATTGTTACGAAGTGGGATCCCCCATCACCGATCAACACTCTTGGAACCCCAAACCTCGAGAAGATATTGCGCCTCAAGAAATCCATGACTACCCGTGCATCATCTCGTGGTTGTTGGGATTGCCTCCACCCATTTCGACACGTAGTCCACAGCCACCAAAATGTATTGGTAAGAGAAAAGAGGGTGGGAATGGTCCCATGAAATCTATCCCCCATACATCAAAAGAGCTCTACTTGAGCATGCAATTCAAGGGGAGTTCATGCCGCTTAGAAATATTGCCAACCCTTTGGCAACGATCACAGTTTTCAACAAAGGTGTAGGCATCCTTGAAGAGCGTCGGCCAAAAGAAACCACTTTGAAGGATCTTTTTGCAGTCTTCTCTTCCCCCATAATGCCCACCATAATCCGAGCTATGACAATGCCACAACACGTTTCGATTTGGTCATGGGGAATGCACCTCCCGAGGATCCCATCCGAGAACTTTGCTTGAAGAGATAGGGGTCCTCCCATACATAATATTTTGCATCCGAGAAGAACTTCTTTCTCTGTTGATTAGTCCAACCTTACGGAACCACATTTGAAGACTTGAAGTTGGCCATATCCGCGAACCAAGGAGGGGAATTTTCAATAAGTGCAAACAGTTTTTCATCAGAAACTCTTCCTTGATGTCTAACAATTCCTCCTCGGTGTCGGGATTGACCAACCTAGATAAGTGGTCCGCCACCCCATTGTCGGATCCCTTCCCGTCCTTAATCTCGAGACCAAATTCCTGCAAAAGAAGAATCCACCGAATTAATCTAGGTTTGGCCTCTTGTTTTGTCATCAAGTGTTTTATGGCCGCATGATCGGTGAAAACCACAATCTTAGACCCCACGATGTAGGATCTAAACTTATCCAAAGCAAACACCACATCAAGTAGTTCTTTTTGGTGGTGGAATAATTAGCTTGTGCCTCATTCAAAACCTTACTTGCATAATAAATGACATGAGCTAATTTTTCCACCCTGCCCTAAAACAGCCCCTACTTGCATAATCACTAGCATCACACATGATTTCAAATGGCAAATTCCAATTAGGTGCAGTGATTATGGGTGCGATGACAAGCATATTTTTCAAAACAGTGAAGGCATTTAAACAAGAATCATTAAAATCAAAGGATACATCCTTCACAAGAAGGTCGCAGCTGCCTTGCGATTTTGGAGAAGTATTTGATGAATCTCCGGTGAGAACCCAGCATGCCCAAAAACTCCTCACCCCCTTCACATTGGTTGGTGGGGGCAGCTTCTCAATCAACTCAATCTTCGCCCGTCAACCTCAATCCCCTTTGGGGAGACTTTGTGCCCTAAGACTATACCTTCCTTGACCATGAAGTGACATTTCTCCCGATTGAGCACAAGGTTAGTCTCTTGGCACCTTTAAGCACCAAGGTCAAGTTCTTCAAACAAGTTGTCATAGGAGGTCCCAAAGACCGAGAAGTCATCCATGAACACCTCAATGCATCTCTCCACCGTGTCCGAGAAAATAGAGAGCATGCACCTTTGGAAAGTAGCGGGGCGTTGCACAATCCAAAGGGCATCCTCCTGTAGGCAAAGACTCCATACGGACAAGTGAAAGCCGTCTTCTCTTGGTCTTGAGGATCCACCACAATCTGGTTATAGCCAGAGTAACCATCCAAGAAACAAAGTACTCATATCCCGGCTAACCTCTCAAGCATTTGATCTATGAAGGGGAGAGGGAAGTGATCCTTCCTTGTTGCTTCATTTAATCTTCGTAGTCGATGCACACTCTCCACCCCGTGATGGTTCTTGTGGGGATCAATTCATTGTTTTCATTGACCACCACTTGTTCCACCCTTCTTTGGGACCACATGAATCGGACTAACCAGCTTGCTATCCGAGATTGGGTAGATGATTCCGGCATCTAAAAGCTTAATCACTTCCTTACGCATGACTTCTTTCATGATGGGGTTTAGCCGTCTCGTGGTTGAACCACCGGCTTATAACCATCCTCCATCAAGATTTTATGCATGCATAGGGAAGGGCTTATACCTTTTAGGTCCGAAATCTTCCACCCAATGGCGGATTTGTGTTCCCTAAGAACTCTCAACAGCTTCTCCTCTTCATCCTTTTTCAAGGCATTGCTAATGATCACCGGATGTTGTCCCTCCTCCCCCAAGAATGCATACCTCAAGTGATTTGGGAGTTGTTTCAACTCCGGTGTCTTTCCATCTTCCTCATTGCCTTCCTTGTTGAGTTTCTCCTTTGCATATTCATCCCTTGGGAGACTTGGTAAGGCTTCCATCCGTTTCAAACATTCAAGATAGTCCTCATCCCCAAGGGGTCTTCTTCCTCACTATCATCACCATGGGATTTTACCAACACTTGTGCAAGTGCAGAACCATGGGCTCCTCTAGTGGTCTCTTCCTTGACAATACCATCCACAAAATCCACCGGTACACTTCCGACCTCTCCACGGGGTGCTTCATTGCTTCAAAGACATTGAAGACTACATTCTCATCTTGAACGCGGAGGGTGAGCTTCCCTTGTTGCACATCAATCACAGCACGCCCTGTGGCAAAGAAAGGCCTCCCCAATATGAGAGGGATCTCGGCGTCTTCATCCATATCAAGCACCACAAAATCTGGAAATATGAATTTGTCCACCTTCACTAGCAAGTCTTCGACAACCCCATAGGGGTATTTGATGGAGCGATCGGCCAGTTGGAGTGACATCCGTGTATCCTTGGCTTCCTTAATTCCCAACTTCTTCATCATGGAGAGGGGCATCAAGTTTATGCTTGCCCCTAGATCACATAATGCCTTCCCTATATTCATCTCCCCAATAGTACAGTATCGAAAAGGAACGGATCCTTCAACTTTGGAGGGAGTTTTCTCGAAGAATGGCACTACACTCCTCGGTCAAAGCAACCGTCTCCTCATCCATAATTCTCCGCTTCTTGGTGAGAAGCTCCTTCATAAACGGGCATACGATGGCATTTGTTCCAGGGGCTTCCGCAAATGGGATGTTAATTTGAAGCTTGCGGAAGACATCAAGGAATCCGTTGAACTGTTTATCCTGCTGAGGCTTCTTCAATCTTTCCAGGATATGGTACCTTCATGTAGGACGGGAGGTCCTTGGGCTCTACCCACTTCTTTCTACGGAACTCTTCATCTACAAGCTTTAACCTCCCTCCTTGCTCCGGTGCCTTACCTCTTTCTAACTCCTCTTCTTTCTCGGGTTGTTTCTTCCTCAACATGTGTATGGTTCGAGACCTCTACTTCCGGAGAACTAGGTGCGCCTGTTAGATTCCCAGCACTCTACCGCTTCTAGTGGTCACGCATTGCACTCGGCTCTTAGGGTTGTTCTCGGTGTCACCCGGGAGAGTGCCCGGAAGACGCTCATTCATTTGCTTCGCGAGCTGTGCTATTTGTCTCAAGATTCTGAATTGTCGACCACTGTATGAGTTTCCCACTTGTTAATGGCGGTATTTGTGTCGATTGACAACTTCTCCATTGCTGTATTCATCTTCTCAAAAGATGTGCCTGTAAAGGTTGACAACTTCTCAAAAGCCATCTCCCAAGGTTGTCTTCCACTATCGTCGGTTGCAACCGATTAGGGCCGGAAGAGCTCTTGAGTATTGGCTTCTTTGAATTCCAATGTTCGGTCTCGAGACTCGTTGAGGTTGTTGCCAATTCATTGCGGATGTTGTTGACGGCTAGACCACCATTAACATCACTCCAAGCAAATCCCGGATGGTCTCTTCTCGTGTAGCCCCTATTCTGATTCTGATTGTTTCTCTGATAGTTGTTCTGGGGCACAGTGTCATAAAAGTTGTGGCATGAGTCCACATGTTCCTGAGGGAAGTTGAATGGACAGTTTCGAGTGTCATGATCTCCATTACAATTACCACAACCTGGAGGCATTCCCTCGTGTATCACATTAGCTTTCTTGTTCTCTGACAAAGCCGCCACTTGCATCTTCAATGATTTGACTTGCTCTAGAATGGCTTCCATTATTCTAGCACTGACTCCACTTGAGTTTTCCCTACCACGGCTGTAATCATTATATGACATCTTCTCCAATAGTGCCCATCCATCCTCAGCTGATAAATATGAGAAAGAACCGCCAATGCGGCATCACAGTTCATCTGATAGCGTCCCCTCAACCCATTAAAGAAGTGCTGAACTTTTGAGACGGGGTCAAAGAACGCTGAAGGGCATCTTCTCAATAAGCCATTGTACCTCTCCCAAGCTTCATTATATGTTTCATCCTCTGTCTGCCTGAAAGATGTAACGGCTATTCTTGCTTGTGCCGCCTTCTGAGGAGGGAAATATTTGGTTAGGAACTTACGTGCCATCTGCTCCCAAGTTCGATCTTGTTCCTATCCAAACTGTCAACCCATCGCGAGCGACATCCCTAAGAGAGAGAGAGGGAAAAGCCGCAGCGAAACTCATCTTGTGAGACTCCCTCTTGTCTTCAGAAGTCACAAGGCTTCAAGGAAGCGAGTGATGTGTCTATGCGGGTCTTGCTTGCCACTCCCATCAAACTCGATTCTCGGAGCTGGAATGTGACACATGCTTCAACTCTGAAGGAGTCTGTGTTCAGGTTGCCCCTCACAATAGAAGAGTCACAATCTCCCAAGCTTGGTAGATCGTACTCAAAGAGAGGCTTGTAACGAGGAGGAGGAGGAGGAGGATTTTCTTCAGCCATGCCCTCTATTTTAATTGCTTCCAACCTCTTCCTTTCTCTGGCCTCTTTTCTTAATTGCCTCTCGGTCCTGGTGATCTCTGAATCGAATAGCACGTCCTCTTGTAGAAGAGTACCTCGCATACAAAAATAGGCAAAGACCAAGTGGAATCAAAGAAACAGAGTTAATAATAGCAATTAAATAAAAGAAAATAAAACTAAAAGTCAGCTTAACCAAACAGCCGAATTTCCTAAAAATTAGGAAAATTGGTTGTGCCAATCCCCGGCAACGGCGCCAAAAACTTGTTGTGACTCCGGCAAGTGTACCGGGTCGTCGCAAGTAATAAAAACACGGTAAGATTCTACCGAGGTCGAACACAAGGATTGGGTTACCAATTCGACTAAATTGTCAAGAAATCCGATATGTTGGTTAAGCAATAGAAGGTGGTTGAGAGAAAGAGATTGAGATCGCAATTTCAAGAATCAAATCAAATAACGCTACAGTGATTAAATTCAGAAATAAAGGCATCTAAGGTTTCGAATTCACCTACCCAATCATGCAAAGTACCCAAGTGATGATATTCTCCTCCCTAAGTTCAATTTTTAATGTCAACAGGGACCCCTAAATTCTCCTAAACCCACTTAGTGCTCATTAGGACGTATTCGATGATTTGAGTTAATTACTTGCTAAGTCTCTTAACCCTAATCTCGAATTCTATTAATTCTTGTTCCCTATAGGTTGCATCGATCTCCTACTCACTCTCGTGCAATACTCGACCGATGTTCCCAATTCAAGTTCTAAAACGCGAATCGCCGCTAGGCCTCAACAAGCTTAACTAGTCGATCACGCTAGCATATAATCGACACAATGAAAACAGAATTGGAAAATCATAATTGAATTAAAGGAGAGAGAGTTACATTACATGAAGACTATGCCGCCATGGGTGGCTTCATCGATCCCCTATACAAGAGGATTAGTTCCTCATGTCCGTAACAACGACGCACGTACAATCGGAATTCATCCTAACCCTAAGAATTAAGAGAAAAGAAAAGGAGAAGAAACCCCAGAATAAGGATTACAAAAGATCTCTGAAAATTCTGATCCAAAAAGTCCCCCCTTTCTGTTCTGATCTGCTCTATTTATAAGGAGGCCATGCGTCACGGCCGTGACGGCTTCTGCTTCTGGCGCACTTCTGGAATTCGAACTCTCGCGACGCGAAGGATGTCTCGCGACGCGAGCCCGCCTTTCACGGCCCATGATGTGAATCACGGCCAGACCGTGATGTTCTCTGCCTTGTGTGGATTTTGGGTCACGACCGTGATACACATCACGGCTAGGCCGTGATGGTCTCTGACTTGTTTGACTTTTAGGTCATGGCCGTGATATACATCACGGCTAGGCCGTGATGGTCTCTGACTCTGGTACTTTTCTGGAGTTCACACACTCGCGACGCGAATGACGTCTCGCGACGCGAACCTTCATTTCACGCCCCGTGATGAGAATCACGGCTAGGCCGTGATGGTCTCTGTCTTCCCAGATCTTCAAACTATCGCGGGGCGAGCTTCCTCTCGCGGGGCGAGAATCTCCAGAATGGCAATCTCCACTATTTCTTGACTTTCTTTAATTCTTAGAGCTTCACTTATGGACCTGAAAACAACACAAGCAACCACAAGCGTAATTCTATCCAAAATAACCTAAAAACTACACAAAAGACGCAAAACGAGTCAAAGTCCAACTTAGGAACAAAACAAGGCAAATTTGGGCGAAAACGAGAGTGAACTCGAATAAATTGGCACATAAACCCTAGTTCATCTAGTCATAAAACTAGATAAGTCAAAGGCTTATCATCAGGACGAGTGAAAAATCCGAAAATTAACAATGTTTAGCAATTATCCCCAATAATGTAAAAGCAAAAACAATGATTGTAAAAGTTGTCTAATTTGCTTCTCTCTCTAGCTTGTGCGGCTGTAAACTGCTATTTATGCTTTTTAATCCCGACCTAACCCTAGACCAAATTAAGGGCCTTTGAATAAGCTTTCCAACAAGGTATCATATGCCTTAATTGGGCTTAATATTAGTAACTTAGGCCCATTTAGGTGAAGGAATATCATGGACTGCGCACTGATCCGCGCCAGAGTACTCGGGACCCAATATAGCCTTGATTTTGGTCTAATTTGACAATTATTGTGAAACGTGAAATTGTTGGTCTCTTCCTTATCTTTATAGGGACAGCAAGATCACCAAAATCCGAAATCTGTAGCTTTAGTTATGCTCTGCGCAAGGCAACAAGGTCAGGAAGAGTGAAAATTCCGAAAATTAACAATGTTTAGCAATTAAGACCAATTAAGCCAAATATTGTAAAAGCAAAAACAATGATTGTAAATGTTGTCTAATTTCCGTCTCTCTGGCTTGTGCGGCTGTAAACTGCTCTTTATGCTTTTTGATCCTGACCTAACCCTAGACCAAATTAAGGGCCTCTGAATAAGCTTTCCAACAAGGTATCATATGCCTTAATTGGGCTTAAGATTAGTAAGTTAGGCCCATTTAAGTGAAGGAATATCATGGATCATGACCGATCCGCGCCAGAGAACTCAGGACCCAATTTAGCCTTGATTTTGGAATAATTTGACAATTCTTGTGAACCTGAAATTGTAGGTCCCTTCCTTATCTTTCTAGGGACAGCAAGATCATCAAAATCCGATATCTGTAGCTCTAGTTATGCTGTGCACAAGGCAACAAGGTCAGGACGAGTTAAAAATCCGAAAATTAACAATGTTTAGCAATTATTACCAATAATGTAAAAGCAAAAACAATGATTGTAAAAGTTGTTTAATTTGCTTTTCTCTCTAGCTTGTGCGGCTGTAAACTGCTATTTATGCTTTTTAATCCCGACCTAACCCTAGACCAAATTAAGGGCCTTTGAATAAGCTTTCCAACAAGGTATCATATGCCTTAATTGGGCTTAATATTAGTAACTTAGTCCCATTTAGGTGAAGGAATATCATGGACTGCGCACTGATCCGCGCCAGAGTACTCGGGACCCAATATAGCCTTGATTTTGGTCTAATTTGACAATTATTGTGAAACCTAAAATTGTTGGTCTCTTCCTTATCTTTATAGGGACAGCAAGATCACCAAAATCCGAAATCTGTAGCTCTAGTTATGCTCTGCGCAAGGCAACAAGGTCAGGAAGAGTGAAAATTCCGAAAATTAACAATGTTTAGCAATTAAGACCAATTAAGGCCAATATTGTAAAAGCAAAAACAATGATTGTAAATGTTGTCTAATTTCCGTCTCTTTGGCTTGTGCGGCTGTAAACTGCTCTTTATGCTTTTTAATCCCGACCAAACCCTAGACCAAATTAAGGGCCTCTGAATAAGCTTTCCAACAAGGTATCATAGGCCTTAAATGGGCTTAAGATTAGTAAGTTAGGCCCATTTAAGTGAAGGAATATCATGGACTGCGCACTGATCCGCGCCAGAGAACTCGGGACCCAATTTAGCCTTGATTTTGGAATAATTTGACAATTCTTGTGAACCTGAAATTGTAGGTGCCTTCCTTATCTTTCTAGGGACAGCAAGATCATCAAAATCCGATATTTGTAGCTCTAGTTATGCTGTGCACAAGGCAACAAGGTCAGGACGAGTGAAAAATCCGAAAATTAACGATGTTTAGCAATTATGCCCAATAATGTAAAAGCAAAAACAATGATTGTAAAAGTTGTCTAATTTGTTTCTCTCTCTAGCTTGTGCGGCTGTAAACTGCTATTTATGCTTTTTAATCCCGACCTAACCCTAGACCAAATTAAGGGCCTTTGAATAAGCTTTCCAACAAGGTATCATATGCCTTAATTGGGCTTAATATTAGTAACTTAGTCCCATTTAGGTGAAGGAATATCATGGACTGCGCACTGATCCGCGCCAGAGTACTCGGGACCCAATATAGCCTTGATTTTGGTCTAATTTTACAATTATTGTGAAACCTGAAATTATTGACCTCTTCCTTATCTTTATAGGGACAGCAAGATCACCAAAATCCGAAATCTGTAGCTCTAGTTATGCTCTGCGCAAGGCAACAAGGTCAGGAAGAGTGAAAATTCCGAAAATTAACAATGTTTAGCAATTAAGACCAATTAAGCCCAATATTGTAAAAGCAAAAACAATGATTGTAAATGTTGTCTAAATTCCGTCTCTCTGGCTTGTGCGGCTGTAAACTGCTCTTCATGCTTTTTAATCCCGACCTAACCCTTGACCAAATTAAGGGCCTCTGAATAAGCTTTCCAACAAGGTATCATATGCCTTAATTGGGCTTAAGATTAGTAAGTTAGGCCCATTTAAGTGAAGGAATATCATGGACTGTGCACTGATCCGCGCCAGAGAACTCGGGACCCAATTTAGCCTTGATTTTGGAATAAATTGACAATTCTTGTGAACCTGAAATTGTAGGTCCCTTCCTTATCTTTCTAGGGACAACAAGATCATCAAAATCCGATATTTGTAGCTCTAGTTATGCTGTGCACAAGGCAACAAGGTCAGGACGAGTGAAAAATCCGAAAATTAACAATGTTTAGCAATTATGCCCAATAATGTAAAAGCAAAAACAATGATTGTAAAAGTTGTCTAATTTCCTTCTCTATCTTGCTTGTGCGGCTGTAAACTGCTATTTATGCTTTTTAATCCCGACCTAACCCTAGACCAAATTAAGGGCCTTTGAATAAGTTTCCAACAAGGTATCATATGCCTTAATTGGGCTTAAGATTAGTAAGTTAGGCCCATTTAGGTGAAGGAATATAATGGACTGCGCACTGATCCGCGCCAGAGTACTCGGGACCCAATTTAGCCTTGATTTTGGTCTAATTTGACAATTATTGTGAAACCTGAAATTGTTGGTCTCTTCCTTATCTTTCTAGGGACAGCTAGATCACCAAAATCCGAAATCTGTAGCTCTAGTTATGCTCTGCGCAAGGAAACAAGGTCAGGAAGAGTGAAAAATCCAAAAATTAACAATGTTTAGCAATTAAGACCAATTAAGCCCAATATTGTAAAAGCAAAAACAATGATTGTAAAATTTTTCTAATTTCCATCTCTCTCTGGCTTGTGCGGCTGTAAACCGCTCTTTATGCTTTTTAATCCCAACCTAACCCTTGACGAAATTAAGGGCCTCTGAATAAGCTTTCCAACAATGTATCATATGCCTTAATTGGGCTTAAGATTAGTAAGTTAGGCCCATTTAAGTGAAGGAATATCATGGACTGCGCACTGATCCGCGCCAGAGAACTCGGGACCCAATTTAGCCTTGATTTTGGACTAATTTGACAATTCTTGTGAACCTGAAATTGTAGGTCCCTTCCTTATCTTTCTAGGGACAGCAAGATCATCAAAATCCGATATCTGTAGCTCAAGTTATGCTCTGCGCAAGGCAACAAGGTCAGGAAGAGTGAAAAATCCGAAAATTAACAATGTTTACCAATTAAGCCCAATAATGTAAAAGTAAAAACAATGATTGTAAAAGTTGTCTAATTTCCGTCTCTCTCTGGCTTGTGAGGCTGTAAACTGCTATTTATGCTTATTAATCTTGACCTAACCCTATACCAAATTAAGGGCCCCTGAATAAGCTTTCAAACAAGGTATCATATGCCTCAATTGGGATTAAGATTAGTAAGTTGGGCCCATTTAAGTGAAGGAACATGATGGACTGTGCACTAATCTGCGCCAGAGAACTCGGGACCCAATTTAGCCTTGATTTTGGCCTAATTTGACAATTCTTGAGAAACCTGAAATTGTAGGACTCTTCCTTATCTTTCCAGGGACAGAAAGATCACCAAAATCCGATATCTGTAGCTCTAGTTATGTTCTGCGCATGGCAACAAGGTCAGGATGAGTGAAAAATCCGAAAATTAACAATGTTTAGCAATTAAGCCCAATTAAGCCCAATAATGTAAAACCAAAAACAATGATTGTAAAAGTTGTCTAATTTCCGTCTCTCTCTGGCTTGGGCGGCCATAAACTGCTATTTATTCTTATTAATCCTGCTTTTGGTGATCTGCCTGTCCCTAGACAGATAACGAAATTACCCAACTTTTACAATCATTGTTTTTGGTTTTACATTATTGGGCTTAATTGCTAAACATTGTTAATTTTCGGATTTTTCACTCTTCCTGACCTTGTTGCCTTGCACAGAGCATAACTAGAGCTACAGATATCGGATTTGGGTAATCTTGTTGTCCCTAGAAAGAATTAGGCAAAAATCAAGGCTAAACTGGGTCCCGAGTTCTCTGGCGTGGATTAGTGCGCAGCCCATGATGTTCCTTCACTTAAATGGGCCTAACTTACTCATCTTAAGCCCAATTAAGGCATATGATACCTTGTTGGAAAGCAAATTCAGAGGTCCTTATACATTGGGCTTTACAATTTAATCTGATGTTCCGATACCTAAGTGGGCCTAATGGACTTGTTTGATCCTAATAGAGCCCAAATTGACTTTTAGGTCATATAGGACCTAACTTGGCCAATTTGTACTTCTTTGGTCCTGTTGGAGCCCAAATGGACTTGTTTGATCCTAATAGAGCCCAACTGGACATTTTAGGTCATATAGGACCTAACTGGGCCAATTTGTACTTCTTTGGTCTATTGGATCCCAAATGGACTTGTTTGATCCTAATAGAGCCCAAATGGACTTTTTTGGTCTTATAGGACCCCACTGGGCCAATTTGTACTTCTTTGGTCCTATTGGAGCACAAATGGACTTGTTTGATCCTAATAGAGCCAAAATGCACTTTTTAGGTCATATAGGACCTAACTGGGCCAATTCGTATTTCTTTGGTCCTATTGGAGCCCAAATGGACTTGTTTGATCCAAATAGAGCCAAAATTCTCTTTTTAGGTCATATAGGACCTAACTGGGCCAATTTGTACTTCTTTGGTCCTATTGGGGCCCAAATGGACTTGTTTGATCCTAATAGAGCCCAAATGGACTTTTTAGGTCATATAGGACCTAACTGGGCCAATTTGTACTTCTATGGTGCTATTGGAGCCCTAATGGACTTGTTTGATCCTAATAGATCCCAAATGGACGTTTTAGGTCATATAGGACCTAGCTGGGCCAATTTGTACTTCTTTGGTCCTATTGGAGCCCAAATGGACTTGTTTGATCCTATTTGAGCCAAAATGCACTTTTTAGGTCATATAGGACCTATTATGTCAGGTTTCACAAGAATTGTCGAATTAGACCAAATTCAAGGCTAAATTGGGTCCCGAGTTCTCTGGCGCGGATCAGTGCGCAGTCCATGATGTTCCTTCACTTAAATGAGCCTAACTTACTAATCTTAAGCCCAATTAAGGCATATGATACCTTGTTGGAAAGCTTATTGATCAGCCGCTGGCTCATCTAGTTTTATAGCTAGTGTGACCGTGGTTTTGTGCTTATTTTATATCATTTTCACCCAAATTAGACTTGATTGTCTTTAAGCAGCATTTTGAGTCTGTAAATTGTTTTTAGGTTAATTTAGTTGATTTAGAGTGAATAAAGTACTTACTGTTATTTCTTATTTTCAGGTTAATAAAAAGAAATAAATCTGGAGCTTTCGCCCCGCGAAAAGGCCTTCGCCCCGCGAACCAGAAGGAGACTGTTCCAGAAGTTGCCAACCATTCTGTCTCGCCCCGCGAACACCTGACTCGCCTCGCGAGTAATCCAACCCTGGAAGACCAGAAGCCATCACGGCTTGCGCATGTTGAAGGTCACGGGCGTTACAGTTTGGAACTTGAAGAGTCTCGCCTCGCGAAGAGAAGCTCGCCTCGCGAAAATACCAAAAGCTGAAGACTGTTCGCATTATTCGCCTCGCGAAGGTGTGCTCGCCTCGCAAGCTAGCTGATTCCAGAAAGTTGTATATAATCCTGCTTGAAGGCAAAACTGAGTAGTTAGTCTTAGTTAGTTTTAGTTAGTCAGTAGTAGTAGTTTCAGTAGTTTATTTTCTTTTCTTTTCTTTTGTGTCTCTTTTGTAATGGAGAACTAGTCTCCTTGGTTAATCTACTGGGATTGGTTTCCATTTACATTTGAGGTTCTGTATTTCCTGTTTTCATTTGCTTTTCTCTCTTCAATGCGATGCTATATGTTTCTGTTTGTTTAATTCAGGAGTGTATAGTGTTGTGTTGATTCATTTCAGTGATGCTATGTTCCTATACTTAATCGCGTTTGTTTAATTCGCGTGCGTTCATTCATGTTCGTTTAGTTCATGAGGGCTTAACCCCGTTTGTTTAATTCGGGAATAGGAACATGTATCTGTAGTAGCGATTTCGTTTGTTAATTGTTGCTACAACTGAAAGGGGATTAGAATCCGCTTAGGGCTTGGAATTGCATGAACCGATGATAGTGGGAAACCGAGAACAGTAGGTTAATCGCTTTAGTTATTTGTTAATCTCTTAAACTGCTCTGTTTTCTTACTATGTTTTTGTTTTGTTTCTTTATTTTAGTTTCAAACTCAAACCCCCCAAAAATCTGACTTTTCCTGACTTTTCTGTTAACAACAACACTCAAGAGTCCTTGTGAGACGACATCCGAGTTGTCGCCCTAAACTACAGTTTTAAAAACCGCTCGTTCTTTTTGGCGCGTGTGCGACAACGCGATCAAAAATTGGCGCCGTTGCCGGGGACTCTTGTTGTTATTAACAGTTAAAAAAAAACAAAACAAAACAAAAACAAAAAAAAAACAAAAACAAAAAAAAAACTCTTTACTGAATTAGTTTTGAATGCTTTGTCTGGTTGTGAATCTTAGTACTTTCCATGGAGAATTACATGTATGGTTATATGCCTAATGTTAATTATGAACCACCATGCATATATTATCCTGATTTTGCTGGTTTAATGCACTGGTTGCCATTGTTTAGTGGTCTTGCAGGTGAGAATCCGCAGGAGCATCTGAGGGAATTCCAGATTGCTTGTTCTATAATGCTAAGACCTGAAGGAATAATAGAAGACCACATCAAGATGGAAGCTTTCCAGCTCTCACTTGAAGGCGCTGCGAGGGATTGGTTGTATTGTCTTGATGGGAATTCCATCTCAACCTGGTTTGATTTGAAGGAAGCCTTCCTGTTTAGATACTATCCTGCCTTCGTAGCTGCATCAATTAGGTACAGCGTTCCGACCTCTCCACCGATGCGTACCACCCCACCCAAGTGACCATTTCCCGCACCTTCCGAACCTTCCCTAGAGGACCTGTTCAAGCAAATGGCTGCACATATAACTGCACAAATGGAAGGAATGATACAACAAATGGCGAGAGAACAATCGGCGGATGGCGTAACAAAATCTTGAATCCCAACAGAGAGGGGAGAAGCTGAATCTCGAGAAGTTGTCCATTCTAATTGATCAAATTGTCGCCAACTCGATTTGCACTCGCTAACTCCACATCCCCTCGAAGAACATACAGATTCACAAGATATTCCCGACAATACCTCCGAGGATGATTTTGATAATACTCGTTGATGAACTCGTGTGTTGAATCCCCCGATTCTATCTATTATAATTCATGTGCTGATTGTTATTGTATCGACAACGCTTTGTGTATAGAATGTTTTGTTGAAAGGTATGAAGAGCAAAGCATCCATATGGAACAGGAGACAGATGAGGTTGAGGGCCATGTTCATATAGAAAATGAGGATCAAGAGGACATCTGCTTCACCGTGCTTGAGGATGATGAAGAACCTTTGGGAGTAGAGGATTCAATTAAATCAAATACATGTGTTGAAAGTAATGGGGTGGATGCACTGTGTGATGAATTTCCAGACATTTTAGCCTTTACTGATTCAGTTTATTGTAATATATGTACTGACTCTACTAACACTAACCTTTGTGTGGTGTGTGCTGAAATTGCTGCATGTATAGCAGGTGATAAATTTGTTAGTGCAGTGAATGAAGAACGTGCAGGAGTTGAAGCAGCACCGGTAACCGTTTCTACCTGTTTGCCACCTCCCCCTGTGGAACCAAAAGCTCTGGATTTTGCACCCTTGGATTCTCGCACCATGGCCACCCAAGAGGTTGAGCCCCACTTTTATTGGGGAGACTTTGTAGACAAAGAGGTCCACTGTGACCCGATAGGGAGTGAGAAGTCCGCCGCACTCGGCGAGGTCATCATAATTGTCAAGTGCTCACCTCCGTATCAAGGCTGCGAGTTAGGGAAGCTTGGAATGAACTTCCTTCCTTTGGCTACCACGTGGGACTTATGCTACAAGCAGTGGGATCCTGGTGGAACCGCCCCTCAATGAGTTTTCTTAACCCTTACCCTTTTTAATTTTCTTTTCCTTGCTTTATTTCTGTTTTGTTTTCAATAAAGCTCCTGAATAATTTGAGAAGCTCAGGAGTTGTGTTTGTGTCTTGGTTATGGCAAGTTTGTTGGATTTGATTAATTTTGTATAGATTGATTGCATGTTATGTGATGATTCCCCCTAGGATTTGAGATTTTGAAATTTGATCCCCACTTGAAAATTTGAAAACTGAACTTTGAGATATTTTGTTGTGATGACATGATTTATGATAAGTTTGGGGTGATGGGAAGCACACACTAGGGATAGAATCTCTTTCAAATAATTTTCAAAAATGTCCAGGTGAGGATTTGAGCCTCCAACATGTTTTGAACTGTGTGAAATCACTTTTAAGTTGCACTTTCCCGAATTTGCTTGAATCTCTTTATGATTTGCATGTCTATGTGTTTGCTTCAAATGATTTAGGCAGATTTTCTTTGTAAATAACTACTTGGCCTAAAAATAACCATCCCTTATGCATGTTCCATAGTTAGCCCCTTTGAGCCTGATTAGCCTGTTAATTCTTGTTAACCTTATGTTATGAGCCTAAAATCTGAAAAACCATGTTAACCCGATCTTAGGATTAGGAGAGCATGGATCCTTAGCAAGAGAATGGTTGCAAGAAACTAAGTTTGGGGTGGCTACAAGAATGTGACATTCTGGGATTGAAAAAAAAAAATATATAATAAAAAGGTTGGAGCCAAAAAAAAAAAAAGAAAAGAAAAGAAAAGAAAAATAAATAAATAAAATAGAAAAACAAATTTTGTCAAAAAGTCTATTTGAATAAAAAGGCTATAGTCACCCAAGGCAAATGAAAAATGAAGAAAGGAACTTGAGTGGAAATTCTATGTGTCAAAAGTTTCATGCTCTCTTAGTTCCTAGGGTCTTCAGCCTAGTTCCTTTGTATATCCTACCTTTAGCCAGGCCCCATTACAACCCATAAAAGACCTGTTGATGTTGCATGCATGTTTTCTGTGGGAATCATTTTGAGATGAAAATCAAATTTGTGGGAAATGTTCTTAAAAGTGAAACTGAGTGAAATGTTGACAGCCTGACAAAAATTGAGCGTTTGAGTGAACACAAATTTCCCTTGTGAGGAAGGTAGTTGTTTGAATTTGGTGATCTCTCTTTTGTGTGTAACTTGGATCCCCTACTTAGAGTAATGATTGTTTGAATGATGGAATACTTAATTGTTTAGAATAAATGATTGTGGGGATTGCTTTGTTTGAAATGGGGGAACATTGAAGGAAAAATTGTTTTGATGAAATATTGCTTGAAATTTGTGCAAAGTTGATTGAATCCTTAAGCTTTCCATGTTTTGCCATGTCTTGAGTCTTTTTAAGTTTTTGAGTTTTAGTTTGCTTGGGGACAAGCAAAGTTTAAGTTTGGGGTATTTTGATCATCCGCTGGCTCATCTAGTTTTATAGCTAGTATGACCGTGGTTTTGTGCTTATTTTATATCATTTTCACCCAAATTAGACTTGATTGTCTTTAAGCAGCATTTTGAGTCTGTAAAGTGTTTTTAGGTTAATTTAGTTGATTTAGAGTGAATAAAGTACTTACTGTTATTTCTTATTTTCAGGTTAATAAAAAGAAATAAATCTGGAGCTTTCGCCCCGCGAACCAGAAGGAGACTGTTCCAGAAATTGCCAACCATTCTGTCTCGCCCCGCGAACACCTGACTCGCCTCGCGAGTAATCCAACCCTGGAAGACCAGAAGCCATCACGGCTTGTGCATGTTGAAGGTCACGGGCGTTACAGTTTGGAACTTGAAGAGTCTCGCCTCGCGAAGAGAAGCTCGCCTCGCGAGAATACCAAAAGCTGAAGACTGTTCGCATTATTCACCTCGCGAAGGTGTGCTCGCCTCGCGAGCTAGCTGATTCCAGAAAGTTGTATATAAGCCTGCTTGAAGGCAAAACTGAGTAGTTAGTCTTAGTTAGTTTTAGTTAGTCAGTAGTTTATTTTCTTTTCTTTTCTTTTGTGTCTCTTTTGTAATGGAGAACTAGTCTCCTTGGTTAATCTACTGGGATTGGTTTCCATTTACATTTGAGGTTCTGTATTTCCTGTTTTCATTTGCTTTTCTCTCTTCAATGCGATGCTATATGTTTCTGTTTGTTTAATTCAGGAGTGTATAGTGTTGTGTTGATTCATTTCAGTGATGCTGTGTTCCTATACTTAATCGCGTTTGTTTAATTCGCGTGCGTTCATTAATGTTCGTTTAGTTAATGAGGGCTTAACCTCGTTTGTTTAATTCGGGAATAGGAACATGTATCCGTAGTAGCGATTTCATTTGTTAATTGTTGCTACAACTGAAAGGGGATTAGAATCCGCTTAGGGCTTGGAATTGCATGAACCGATGATAGTGGGAAACCGAGAATAGTAGGTTAATCGCTTTAGTTATTTGTTAATCTCTTAAACTGCTCTGTTTTCTTACTCTGTTTTTGTTTTGTTTCTTTATTTTAGTTTCAAACTCAAACCCCCCAAAAATATGACTTTTCCTGACTTTTCTGTTAACAACAACACTAAAGAGTCCTTGTGAGACGACATCCGAGTTGTCGCCTTAAACTACAGTTTTAAAAACCGCTCGTTCTTTTTGGCGCGTGTGCGACAGCGCGATCACTTATTCAGAGGCCCTTAATTTGGTCTAGGGTTAGGTCGGGATTAAATAGCATAAATAGCAGTTTACAGCCGCACAAGCTAGAGAGAGAAGGAAATTAGATAACTTTTACAATCATTGTTTTTGGTTTTACATTATTGGGCTTAATTGGACTTAATTGCTAAACATAGTTAATTTTCGGATTTTTCACTCAACCCAGTCTTGTTGCCATGCGCAGAGCATAACTAGAGCTACAGATTTCGGATTTTGGTGATCTTGTTGTCCCTGGAAAGATAAGGAAGGGACCTACAATTTCAGGTTCACAAGAATTGTCAAATTATTCCAAAATCAAGGCTAAATTGGGTCACGAGTACTCTGGCGCGGATCAGTGTGCAATCCATGATATTCCTTCACTTAAATGGGCCTAACTTACTAATCTTAAGCCCAATTAAGGCATATGATACCCAGTTGGAAAGCTTATTCAGAGGCCCTAAATTTGGTCTTGGGTTAGGTCGGGATTAAAAAGCATAAATAGCAGTTTACAGCCACACAAGCTAGAGAGAGAAGGAAATTAGACAACTTTTACAATCATTGTTTTTGGTTTTACATTATTGGGCTTAATTGGGATAAATTGCTAAACATTGTTAATTTTCGGATTTTTCACTCTTCCTGACCTTGTTGCCTTGCGCAGAGCATAACTAGAGCTACAGATTTCAGATTTTGGTGATCTTGCTGTCCCTAGAAAGATAAGGAAGGGACCTACAATTTCAGGTTCACAAGAATTGTCAAATTATTCAAAAATCAAGGCTAAATTGGGTCTCGAGTTCTCTGGCGCGGATCAGTGCGCAGTCCATGATATTCCTTCACTTAAATGGGCCTAACTTTATAATCTTAAGCCCAATTAAGGCATACGATACCTTGTTGGAAAGCTTATTCAGAGGCCCTTAATTTGGTCTAGGGTTAGGTCGGGATTAAAAAGCATAAATAGCAGTTTACAGCAGCACAAGAAAGAGAGAGAAAGAAATTACCCAACTTTTACAATCATTGTTTTTGGTTTTACATTATTGGGCTTAACTGGGCTTAATTGCAAAACATTGTTAATTTTCGGATTTTTCACTCTTCCCGACCTTGTTGCCTTGCGCAGAGCATAACTAGAGCTACAAATTTCGGATTTTGGTGATCTTGCTGTCCCTGGAAAGATAAGGAAGGGGCCAACAATTTCATGTTCACAAGAATTGTCAAATTCGACCAAAATCAAGGCTAAATTGGGTCCCGAGTACTCTGGCGCGGATCAGTGCGCAGTCCATGATATTCCTTCACTTAAATGGGCCTAACTTACTAATCTTAAGCCCAATTATGGAAAATGATACCTTGTTGGAAAGCTTATTCAGAGGCCCTTAATTTGGTCTAGGGTTAGGTCAGGATTAATAAGCAAAAATAGCAGTTTACAGCTGCAAAAGCCAGAGAGAGAGGGAAATTAGACAACTTTTACAATCATTGTTTTTGCTTTTACATTATTGGACCTAATTGCTAAACATTGTTAATTTTCGGATTTTTCACACTTCCTGACCTTGTTGCCTTGTACAGAGCATAACTAGAGCTACAGATATCGGATTTTGATGATCTTGCTGTCCCTAGAAGATAAGGAAGGGACCTACAATTTCTGGTTCACAAGAATTGTCAAATTATTCCAAAATCAAGGCTAAATTGGGTCCCGAGTTCTCTGACGCGGATCAGTGCACAGTCCATGATATTCCTTCACTTAAATAGGCCTAACTTACTAATCTTAAGCCCAATTAAGGCATATGATACCTTGTATGTAAAAGCTTATTCAGGGGCCCTTAATTTGGTCTAGGGTTAGGTCGGGATTAAAAAGCATAAATAGCAGTTTACATTGTTAATTTTCGGATTTTTCACTCTTCCTGACCTTGTTGCATTGCGCGGAGCATAACTAGAGCTACAGATTTCGGATTTCGGTGATCTTGCTGTCCATAGAAAGATAAGGAAGAGACCTCAATTTCAGGTTTCACAAGAATTGTCAAATTAGGAAAAAATCAAGGCTAAATTGGGTCCCGAGTTCTCTGGCGCGGATCAGTGCGCAGCCCATGATGTTCCTTCACTTAAATGGGCCTACTTAATCATCTTAGGCCCAATTAAGGCATACGATACCTTGTTGGAAAGCTTATTCAGAGGCACTTAATTTGACAACTTTTACAATCATTGCTTTTGCTTTTATATTATTGGGATCAAACAAGTACATTTGGCGCGGATCAGTGCGCAGTCCATGATGTTAGGAAGAGACCTACAATTACATATTTCCAAAGAATTATCAAATTAGGCCAAAATCAAGGCTAAATTGGATCCCGAGTTCTCTA
>JAUPTC010001477.1:0-24736 GCA_030762895.1 Sophora flavescens
GTTTTGGGGTCAACATTAGGGTTTAGGGTTTAAAATAGGAATAATTAACTTTGCGTTAAAAATTAGTGTTTAGGGGGTCAAAATAGGTTCTGGTCAAATTCTAGGTCTAATTAGGGTTTTTGGCCAATTAGGGTTTCTTGGGTCAAATTTATAGTGGCTTGGGTTATTTTTGGTTCAAAATTTAGGTTTTGTCCAAATTAGGTTTTTCAAGTTTGAATTAGGTTTTGAGTAAAATAAAGTTTGGGAAAAAAATGGTTGGACTAGGTTTTGGGTCTAAATTGTAGTCTGTCAAAATATGGTTCCCGGTTAAATTTAGGTTTAGGTCAAAATTTAGGTTTTTGGATTAAAATAGGGTTCTTAAGTTAAATTTAGGGTTTTTTGGGACAAAATAAAAATAGAATAGTGGTTTTGGTCTAAATTTAGGTTTAGGATCTAAATTAGGTTTTGGGTCAAAATTAGGCTTTATGTTTTGAATTAGGTTTGGGTTAAAATAGGGTTTTGGGTCAAATTTAGGTTCTCACAAATTCTAGGGTCTCGGGTCAAAAATTGGTGGTTTCAGATTAAGCTCTGGGGTCAAAATTAGAGTTTGGGGGTGAGAATTTGTGGTTTTGGGTCAAAATTAGGGCTTTGGGTTATTATTTTGTGTCAAAATTTGGCTTAGGTCCAAATTAGGCTTCTGGGTCAAAATTAGGCTTTGAGTAAAAATAGGGTTTCTTGGGACAAAAGTGGTTATAATTATGGTTTTGGGTCTAAATTGCTAGAATTCTCACATGTCAACTTTGTTTCTGGGTCAAAATTAATGTGTCGGGTTTTGAGTTAAAAAGGGTTTCTTGGGACAAACATGGTCAAATTAGGGTTTTGGACTTCAAAATTAGGTCATGGGTCAAAAATTAGGTTAAGCGGGTCAAATTTAGTGGTTCTGGGGTTAAATTTAGTGGTCAAGGTCAAAATTTAGTGGGTTTGGATTAAAATTAGAGTCTGGTTAAATTTAGGGAGTTTGGGACAAAAATAGTATTAGAATTGTGGGGTTTTGGTCTAAATCTAGGGTTTAGGATCAAAATCATTTCTTGGGGGTTAAAATTAGGTTTAGGCTTTGAATTAGATTTTTGGGGTTTAAAACAGGTTTTTGTCTAAATTAGGGCCTGGGTTATAATTTCTTGGGTCAAAAATTTTTGCTTCTTTGGCCAAAATTAGGGTTTCAAGGTTTTGAATTAGGATTTTGGGTCAAAATTGGTTTGATCAAATTTAGGTTTGGGTTAGAATTAGGTTTCCTGTGGGTCTAAATCAAGCCAATAAAATTAGGGCTCTAGTTTCTAGGTTAAATTTAGGGTTTTGAATTATAATTAGGGTTCTTGGTTAAATTTAGGGTTTGGGGACAAAATAGGTTAGGACTAGGTTTTGGTTCAAATTTAGGGTTTTAGCTTCAATTGTGGTTTGCTGTAATAAAAATATTTTCAGGTCTAAATTAGGATTTTGGCCGAATTGGGGGTATTTGGGGTCAAAATTAGGCTCAAGCTATAATTTGCTCTTGGGTCAAAATTTGTTTGGGCCAAAATTAGGTCTAATTAGGGTTTTGGTCAAAATTCTAAGCCTTGGGTCAAAATTAGGTCTCCGGGGTCAAATTTAGGGTTTGAATTTGGCTTTTGAGTTAAAAATAGGCTTTAACAAAAATAGGGTTAGAATTAAGGTTTTATGCTAAATTAGGTTCAGTAAAAAATAGTGGTTCCGGTCAAATTTAGGGTCTCGGTCAAAAGTGCTGAGGGTTCAGATAGGGTTTCTGGTCTAAATTAGGCTTTGGGTTATTTAAGTTCAAATGTCATGTAATGAAATTAGGGTTTAGGGTTCTTAATTAGGTTTGATAAAGAACTTGGGTCTTTGTGGGACAAAAATAGGTTAGAATTAGGCTCTTGGGCTAAATTAGGTTTTAAATGTACCATGTGCAGGGCTTTGAGTTGGGGTGTTGGTTTGTGACAAAAAATAGGGTTGGGACTAGGTTTTCAGGTTCAAATTCAGGGCCTTAAATGCAAATTATATCTCAATAAAATTAAAGGAGTAGGTCAAATTTAGGGTTTTGGTTCAAATTTAGGTTTAGGATCAAAATTAGGTTTCAAGAATAAATGTGTGGTTAGAATTAGGGTTTTGGTTCAAATTTGTGGCATAGATCAAAACAGGGTTTAGGGTTAAAAAATTAGGTTTGGGCTTTGAATTAGGATTTTGTGTTTAAAATAGGTTTCTATTAGGTTTTGGGTCGTAATTAGGCTTGGGTAAAATTGTGGCTCAGTATAATTTGGGTTTGTGTCAAAATTTCACGGTCAAAAATTAGGGTTTTGTTTGAATTAGGATTTTGGGTCAAAATTCTGTTTTGGGTCAAAAATTAGGCTCGGTTCTAGGTTAAATTTATGCTTTGGTTCAAATTTAGGGTTTAGGTTAAAATTGGGGTTTAAGCTTCTGACTCAGTTTTTGGTTAAAAATTGGGTTTTTGTGTCTAAATTAGGTTTCGGTCCAATTAGGGTTTCACACAAAATTTCGGTTTTGGGTCAAAATTAGGTTTGAATTAGGTTTTAATGTAACTGGTCTGGGTCAACATTCGGGTTTAGGGTTTCAATTTGGTTTTTAAGTTAAAAATAGGGTTTCGAAAATAAAAATTAGGGTATTGTGGTAAAAATAAGAGTTGGTATTTAGGTGTTTTGGGTCTAAATTAGGTTTGGGAAATTCGGTAATGGGAAATTGGGTGTCAAAAATTAGGATTTAGGCTCTTCAGTTTAGGAGTTAAATCAGGGTTGTGAGACAAAAATAAAGTTAGAATTAGGGTTTGGTTCAAATTACGGTTTGGGTCAAAATTAGGGTTTGGTCAAAATTAGGTGTCGGGTTCGAGTTAAAGGGCCTGGACAAAATAGGTTAGAATAAGGTTTTTATGTCTAAATTAGGTTTAATCAAAAGTTAGGTTTGGGTCTGGGTGGGTCAAATAGGTTATTGGTCAGATCTAGAGTTAAGTGGTTAAACTTAGGGTTTTTGGTCAAAATTTAGGTTTGGAGTAAAAATTAGGGTTTTTGGTTGTGGGTCAAAATTCGGGTTTCAGTAAAATTTAGGGTTTTGGTCATCATTTGGTATAGCTTTGAATGGTCAACAACATTATTAGGTCTAGGGTTAGAATTAAAGTTTTGCATTTAAAATTAGTGTTTAGGGAACCAAAAAAGGTTGGGTAATTCTGGTCAATGAAGTTTTGGTCAGAATGAAGTTTGGTCAAAATTAGGTTTGGTCTTGGGGATTACTGGTCAAATTGAGGTTTTGGTCCAAAATTGAGGTTTAGGGTCGAATTAGGGTTTAGAGTTAAATATAGGTTTTTGAGACAAAAATGGTTAGAATTAGGGTTTTTGGTTAAAATTGAGTTGGAGCAAATAGGGTTTAAGTTAAATCTAGGTTTAGGTTAAAATTAGGTTTTGGGATTAAAATTAGGGTTTTGGTTAATTTAGGGTCTTGGGACAATTATAGGGTCAGGAACCAGGTTTTATTCAAAATTCAGGTATAGGATTAAAATTAGTATTTGGTGGTGGAAATTAGGGTAGTTTGGGTTTTGATTAGGATTTTGTGTTTAAAAGGGTTTGGTCTAATTCGGGTTTTGGGTCAAGTTTCGTCAAAATTTGGAGTTATCATTTGGTATTGGGGTAAAATTTTTGGGTTTTTGGGTCAAAATTAGGTTTGAGGTTTGAATAAGATTTTGTGGTCAAATTTGGGTTTGTTAGTTAAAATTGTGTAGTCTGTTTTGGTTCTAAGTAATTTAGGTTTTTTGGAAATTATGTGGTTTAGTGGTTATAATTTGGTGAATTTGGTTTTAAATTTTGCTTTGTCAGGCTATTTTGTTAAAATTAGGGTTTTGGTCAAAACTAGGTTTTGGGTAAATTAGGGTTTAAATTAGGGTTTGGGATCAAAATGGTTTCTTGGTCAAATTTGGGTTTAGGTCGAAATTTGGTTTTAGTAAAATTAGGTTTGAATAAAAATAGGGTTAGGATTAATTTTGGGAAAATGTAGGGTTGGGTAAAAATAAGGATTTGGGGTCAATTAGTGGTTTTGAATTGAGTGGGTTTGGGACAAAAATGGGTTGGGAAATTCGTTTTGTGTCAAAAATTAGGTTTTGGGTTTAATTTAGGTTTTTATTGAATTGGGTTTTGGGACAAAGTTAAGCTCGAATTAGGGTTTTGGGTTTAAATTTACTTTTGGATTAAAATTGGGTTTGGGTCAAAAATAGGGGTAGAATTGGTTTCACGTAAGAACAGGTTGAATAAATGGTTTTCAGGTGGTCAAATTTAGGGTCTTGGTCGTCAAAGATTGGTATTGTCAATTTAGAGGTCTGGGTTAAACTTAGGTTTTCGTTATTTTGTGGTTTGAATTGTCGGTATTGGAAATTTAGGTTAGAATTAAATTGGGGGTAATTTGATGGTTTCACTTTGAGTTTGGGTAACATTAGGTTTTGGGATAAAATAGGGTTAGGAGTGAGGTTTGGGTTAAAATTAGTGTTTCTGGGTCAAATAGTGGTTAAATTTATGATTAGGTTTGGTAAAGTTTGGGGACAAAAATTAGGGTTTGGGTTATATTATGCAAATTTAGGTTTTGGTCAAAGTTAGAGTTTGGGTTAAAATTAGGTTTTGGTAAAAATAGGGTTTTGGGTTAGAATTAGTGGTTTTGGGTTAAATAGTGGTGGGTAAATTAAGGTTCCCAGTTAATTGAGGTTTAGGTCAAAATTTAGGGTTTTGGATAAATTGTTCAGGTAAAATCTCGGTTTTGGGTCAAGAATTAGGGTTGGTTTCATTTAGGTTTAGGATAAAAATTAAGTCTTGGGACAAAAATATGTTTAGAATTAGGTTTTGGATTAAAATTAAGTTTGGGTCAATTTAGGTTGGGAAAAAACTTAGGTTTGGGGACAAAAATAGGGTTAGAGTAGGTTTTTTATAAAAATTAGGGTTTTGGGTGAATTAGTGTTCTTAGTCAAATTTTGGGTTTGGTCATTTTGGGTCAAAATTTTTTCTTTAGGGTCCATTAGGTTCAAATTTGAGAGTTTGAGGTAAATTTAGGGTTTTGGGACAAAATAGGGTTGGAATTAGGGTTTCTGGGTTGAATTTTAGGGGTTAGGAAATTTTGGTTTGGGGTAAATTTTGGGTTTAGGGTTAAAATTAGGATTTCGGGTTAATGCAGGTTTTTGTCAAAAGTTTGGACTCTTGTTATAATTGGTTTTTGGTCAAAATTTGTCCAGGTCAAAATCGGGTATTTAGGTTGAATTAGGTTTTGTGTCAGGATTTAGGGTGATGGGTAAAATTAGAGTTCGGGTTAAATTTACGTTTGGGTCTAGGTAGTTAGGGTTTTGGTTTAAATTTAGGACTAGGATCAAATCAGATAGTGGTTAAAATTAGGAGGGAATTAGGGATTAGTTGAGAATTTGGGGTTTTTGTCAAAATTAGGGTTTAGTTTAATTGGGTTTTTGGGTCAGAATTTGTTTTTGGGATTTCAGTTTCCGAATTAGGATTTTGGTTAAAAAATGGGGTTTTGGATCTAATTTAGGTTTTAGTCATTTAGGTTTGGGGAATTGGGTTTTGGTCAAAATTAGGGCTCTAGGTTAAATTTGTGGTTTGAATCAAAATTAGGGTTGGGGTTAAATTTAGGTTCTCGTTAAAAATAGGGTTTGGGTAAACTAGGGTTATTAAGACGCGTTAAAATTGGTTTAGTGTCAAAAATGGGTTTTGTGTCAAATTTAGGGAATTGGTTGGTTAGGGGTCATATTAGGGTTTGGGTCTAAATTTTTGGGGCTTTGGGTTTTTTGTCAAAATTAGGTTCAATTAGGGTTTTGGGTTTCAATTGGGGTTTTGGGTAAAGATTAGGTTCGGGTCAAATTTAGGGTTTGAATTTGGTTTTGAGTGAAAATTTGGAGTTTGGGTCAAATTAGGGTTGGAATTAAGGTTTGGGTTAAAATTAGGGTTGGGTCAAAATTAAGGTTTGGTTTAAATTTAGCTTGGTATTAAAAATAGGTTTAGTGATTAGGGTTAATTGGGGTTAAATTACGTAAAGTTATTTCTGGGTCAAAAATGTGATTAGGATCAAATTTAGGTTTTGGGTTTCAAAACTAGGGTTTGGTAAATCGTTTTTGGGGTCGTGAATTAGGTTTGGGTCTAAATTAGGGGTTTGGGTTAATTTTAGGTCAAATATGTCGGTTTTGAGTTCAAGTGGGTTGGGTTAAAAATTAGGTTAGGGCATTATGGTTTTGAGTTAAAGTGGGTTTGGGGGCAAACATAGGGTTAGGTAAATTAGGGTTTTAGGTTAAATTTAGGGTCTAGGTAAAATTTGGGTTTTGGTTCAAATTAAGGTGTGGTTTGAGATTAAAATTAGGGTTGGGGACAAAATAGGTGTATTAGGGTTTGTCTAAATTCAGGTATAGGATCAAAATTGGGGTTTATGGATAAAAATTAGGTTTGGGGTTAATTAGGATTTTTGGGTTAAAATAGGTTTTTTGGGTTGTACGGTTTGGGTCAAATTAGGGTTTAGGGTCAAAATTAGGGTTTAGGGTTTCATTTGGGTTTGGGTCAAAGTTTTGGGCCCCAATAAAATTAGGGTTTTTGTTTAGTGAGATTTTGGGTCAAAATTAGGTTTGGGGTCAAAATTAGGTCTCGGGTTCTAGGTTAATTTAGGGTTTTGGTAGTTAGGTTTAGGGTTAATATTAGTGGTTTTAGGTCTAATGGGGCTTTGGTTTTTGTGTAAAATGTGGGTTTGGGTCAAAATTAGGGTTTAGGGTTCGAATTTTGGGTTTTGGGTGAAATTTTTTGGGAAAATTAGGTGGTTATAATTGGGTTGGGGTGAAAATTTCGCTTTTGGGTCAAAATTAGGGTTTGAAATTTGGGTTTGGGGTCAAAATTCTTGGGTTTTAGGTCAACATTCGGGTTTAGGGTTTGAATTGGCTTTAAGAAAATAGGTTTTGAGTAAAATAGGGTTAGATGAAGGTTTTGCGTTAAAATTAAGGTTTAGGTAAAATAAGGTTGGGTCCAATTTAGGGTCTTGGGTCAAAAATTAGGTTCTATTAGTGGTTTGGGTCTAAATTAGGTGTTTTGGGTCAAATGGGTCATTGGGTTATTTTTTGGGTTTAATTTTGGGTTTGAGTAAAGAATTGGGTTTGGGGTCAAAATATAGGTTTGGAATTAGGTTTTGGGGTAAATTATATTGGGTTTGGGATATGGGTTAGGTTTAGAGTTTGGAGTTAAAATAGGGTTTTGGTCAAAAATTGGTTAGAATTAGGGTTTTTGTTCGATTTAGGGTTTCGGGTCAAAGTTAGGGTTTTGTGTGTAAATTAGGGTTTTTGGTCAATTTAGAGTTTGGGTTAAATTTAGGGTTTTGGTCAAAATTAGGTTTGGATTAAATTTTGGTCAAAATTTGGTTTTAGGTCAAAATTAGAGTTTCGGAGAGTGGGTTTAGGGTTTCATTTGGGTTTTGAGTTAGGTTTTTTGGGAATTAGGGTTAGATTAGGGTTTTGGTTAAATTACGGTTTTTGGGTCAAAATTTGGGTTTGGGTAGTAGGGTTCTGGGTTAAATTTAGTGGTTTTAGATTATGGGTTTGGTCGAATTAGGTTTTTGGGTCAAAATTAGGGTTTGGATTATTTGTGTCAATTTGGGTCAATTAGGGTTTGGTTTGAATTAGGGTTTTGGTAAAAATAGGGTTTTGGGTTTAAATTAGGTTTTGGGTAATGGTGGGTTTTGGGTCAAAATTAGGGTTTTGGGTTAAATTTAGGTTTGAGTTGAAAATTACGGTTTTGGGTGAAAATTAGGGTTTAATTAGGGTTTTGGGTCAAATACGGGTTAAAGTTAGGGTTTGGGTTCGAATTTAGGTTTAGATAAAAAATAGGGTTTGGGTCAAAATTGGGTTAGAATAGGTTTGGGTCAAAAATAGGGTTTGGTTTGGGGTCAAAATA
Organism: Sophora flavescens; assembly: GCA_030762895.1. Taxonomy (NCBI): domain Eukaryota; kingdom Viridiplantae; phylum Streptophyta; class Magnoliopsida; order Fabales; family Fabaceae; genus Sophora; species Sophora flavescens. Next base: position 7,947 of record JAUPTC010001477.1, read on the forward strand.
GGGTTTTAAAGTTTAGGTTTTGGGTAAATATGGGGTTTGTATTAGGGTTTTGGATTAAATTAGAGTTTTAAGTAGAATTGGGTTTGGGTCAAACTCAGGTTCGATTATTTTTGGGTCAAAATTTCCAGTTTTAGGTCAAAATTCTAGGTTTTGGGTAAAATTCATGGGTTTTGAGTAAAAATAGGGGTTTTGGGACAAAAATGGGGTTAAATTAGGGTTTTGGGTCTAAATGCGGTTTTGGGTCAAAATTTGGGTTTTGGGTCAAAATTAAGGTGTAAGGTTTGAGTTAAGGTTTTTGGGACAAAAATAGGGTTAGAATTAGGGTTTTTGTGTCTAAATTGGTTTGGGTCAAGTTAGGGTTATGGGTCAAAATTAGGGTTTTGGTAAAATTTGGGTTTATGGTCAAATTTGTGAGTTTTGGTTAAAATTAGGGTTATGGTTAAATTTAGGGTTTTGGAAAAAATAGGTTAGAATTATGGTTTGGTTCAAATTTAGTGGTTTAGGATCAAAATTAGGGTTTAGGGTTAAAATTAGGGTTTAGGCTTTCAATTAGGATTTTGGGTTTAAAATAGGGTTTGTGTCGAATTAGGTTTGGTCAAAATTAGGAGTTAGGTTCTAGTTGGGGTTCGAGTTGGGTTTTTGGAGTTTTAAAAAATTAGGGTTTCGGTTTGAATTAGGTTTGGGTAAAATCGGGTTTTGGGTTTTGGTGTTGGTCAAAATTAGGTTTTAGGGTTAAAGTTTAGGGTTAAAATTATGTTTTTGGTTAAAAATTAGGGTTTGGGTCTAAATTGGGGTTTTGGTTGAAAGGTTTAGGGTCAATTAGGGTTTTGGGTTAGAATTAGGTTTTGGGTCAAATTAGGGTTGGGGAAGTAGGGTTTTGGTCAAATTGGGTTTTGGTCAAAATTGAGGTTTAGGGTTTAAATTTGGGTTTTGGGTTTGAATTAGGGTTTTGAGTCAAAACAGGGGTTTGGGTTAAAGTGGGTTAGGGTTAGGTGGGGTTTTGGGTATAATTGTGGGTCATTTAGTGGTCTGGGTTAAATTTAGGGTTTCGGTCAAAATTTAGGGTTTTGGGTTGAATTTAGGATTTTGGGTCAAAATTAGGGTTAGGTCATTAGGGTTTAGGTTCAAAATTAGAGTTTTGAGTAAATGGTGGGTTTGGGTCAAAATTAGGGTTAGGTTTTGGGTCAAATTTACTTAGGTTAATTAGGGGTTTTGGGTAAATTAGGGTTTTTTAAGAAAAGGTTTTGGGACAAAAATAGGGTTAGAATCAGGTTTTGGTTTAAATTTGGTTTTGGATTTTGGGGTTTGATTAAAAAGGTCGGGTTTTGTGTTAAAATTAGGATTCGAGTTGAATTAGGGTTTTGGTCCAAATTGAGGGTTTTGGTCAAATTAGGGTAATAATTTGGGTTTGGGAAAATTTAGGGTTATAATTTGGGTTTTGGGTTAAAATTATGGTTTTGGGTCAAAATTTGGTTTCAGGTTTAAAAAGGGGTTTGGAGTTAAAATTAAGGTTTAGGGTCAAAAAGGTTAGGATTGAGTTTGGTGTTTAGGGTCAAATTTAGGGTTTGGGTCAAATTTAGGGTTGGTTAAATTAGGGTTTTGGGTTAAAGTTAGGGTTTTGGGTTAGTTTGTTTAGGTTTTGGATGTATTGGGGTTTGGGAATTGTGTAGAATTTGGTTTTGGTTCCAAGTCAGGGTTTAGAGTAAAATTAGGGTTTTGGAGTGAATTAGGTTTTGGGGAAAAAATAGGTTAGAATTAGGGTTTTGGGGTTAAATTTGGGTTTGGGTCAAAATTAGTGGTTAAGTTAAATTAGGGTTTTTGGTTTAAATTAGGATTCAGGATTTAAATTAGGTGTTTGGGTTTTAAATTTAGGTTTTTGGGGAAAAATGGTTAGGGTTTTGGTTTGGGTTAGTTAAAATTAGGTTTGGGTTAAAATTAGGGTTTTGGGTCAAATTGGGGTTTACGGTCAAATTAGAGTTTTAGGTCAAATTTAGGGTTTTGGTTAATTTGGGTTTTGAGTTAAATTTAGGGTTTGGGTTCAATAGGGGTTTGGATTTTGGTTAAAATTAGGTTTTGGGTCAAAATTAGGGTTTATTTTGGTGTCAAAATTTGGTTTTGGGTTATTTGTTTGGGTAAAATTAGGGTTTTGGGTAAAAATAGGGGTTAGGAATTAGGGTTTTGAGTAAATTGGGTTTGGGTCAAAAATTAGGTTTTGGGTTCAAATTAGGGTTTTGGAGTTAAATGGTTTGGGAAAATGAAGGTTGTGGTTTTTGTCCAAGGGTTTTAGGTCAAATTAGGGTTTGGGGTTCTTTAGGGTTTTGGGTCGGGTATTTAGGGGTTTGGTAAATTAGGGTTTGGTTAAATTTAGGGTTTGGGATAAATATAGGGTTAAGAATTATAGTTTTAGTTAATTTGGGTTTAGAATCAAAATTAGGGTTTAAGTAGGGTTAAAATTAGGGTTTTGGTGGATTTTGGGTAAAAATAGGGTTTTAGATCAAATTATGTTTTGGGTCAAATTTGGGTTTTGGATTATAGATTTGTTTGGGTTTTGGGTCAAATGGGTTAAATTAGGGTTTGGGTCTCAATTAGGGTTTAGGGTCAAATTTGGGTTTTGGATCAAATTTGTTGTTTTGTTAAGGGTTTTGGGTCAAAAATAGGGTTAGAATTAGGGTTTGGGGATAAAATTAGGGTTTTGGGTCGAAATTAGGTTTTGGGTCAAATTTAGGGTTTGGGTTATTTTTTGGTAAATTTAGGGTTTTGAATCAAATTAGGGTTTTGGGTTTGAATTAGGGTTTTGAGAAAAATAGGGTTTTGGGACAAAAAAAGGGTTAGAATTAGGGTTTTGGTTCTAAAGTGGGGTCTTAGGTCAAATAGGGTTTGGTTAAATTTAGGGTTTAGGGTTAAAATTTAGGTTTTTTGGATTAAGTTAGGGTTTTGGGGTAAAATTTAGGGTTTTGGGATAAAAATAGGTTGGGTTAGGGTTTTGGTTAAAATGGTTAGTTAGGGTTTGAAATTTGGGTTTTGGAATCAAAAATTAGGGTTTATGTTTTGAATTAGGGTTCTGGGTTAAATATAGGGTTTTGAGTCAAATTTAGGGTTCTGGGTTAAATTTAGGGTCTTGGGTCAAAAATATTGTGTTCATATTAGGGTTTGGGTCAAAATTAGGTTTTGGGGTGAGAATTAGGGTTTTGGGTCAAATTGGGCTGGGTTTGGGTCAAAATTTCGGTTTTAGGTCCAAATTAGGGTTTTGGGTTCAAATTAGGGTTTTGAGTAAAATAGGGTTTTGGGACAAAATAGGGTTAAATTAGGGTTTTGGGTTAAATTTGGGTTTTGGGTCAAATTTGGGTTTTGGGTCAAATTAAGGTGTTGGGTTTTAGTTAAGAGGTTTTGGGTCAAAATAGGTTTAGGGTTAGAATTTAGGGTTTTGGATCAAATTAGGGTTTTAGGTCAGAATTTGGGTTTTGGGTCAAATTTAGGGTTGGGTTAATTGGGGTTTGGGGTCAAAATTTGGGTTTGGATTAAATTAGGGTTTGGGTTAAATTTAGGGTTTTGGGACAATAGGGTTAGAATTATGTTTTGGTCAAATAGGGTAAGAAATTAGGGTTTAGGGTAAAATTAGGGTTTAGGGTTCGAATTAGGGTTTTGGGTTTAAAATAGGGTTTTGGTAGAATTTAGGGTTTTGGGTCAAAATTAGGACTCCAGGTTATAATTTGGTTTGGGTCAAATTTGGGTTTGGTCAAAATTAGGGTTTCGGGTTTAAATTAGGGTTTGGGTCAAAATTCGGGTTTTGTGTAAAATTAGGGTTTTGGGTTAGAATTAGGGGTTTGGGTCAAAATTAGGGTTTTGTAATTGGGTTGGGTTAAATTTAGGGTTTTAGGGTCAAAATTAGGGTTTAGGGTTGAATTTGGGTCTTGAGTAAATTAGGGTTTGGTTCAGGGTTTTGGGTCAAAATTAGGTTTTGGGGTAGTTGGGGTTTTGGGTCAAAATTCGGTTTTGGGTCAAAATTGGGTTTAGGTTTCAATTAGGGTTTTGGTAAAATTGGGTTTTGGGACAAGAATGGGGTTGGGGGAAAATTAGGGTTTTGGGTCTAAATTAGGGTTTTGGGTCAAAGGGGGTTTGGTTAGGTTGTGCGTTTTGAGTTAAAGGGTTTGGGACAAAAATAGGGTTAGAATTGGGGTTTTGTGTCTAATTGGGATTTGGGTCAAAATTAGGGTTTGGGTCAAAATTGGGTCTTGGGTCAAATTTAGGGTTTGGGTTAAACTTAGGGTTGGTCAAAATTGGGTTTAGGATCAAAATTAGAGTTTTGGGGTTAAATTTAGGGTTTGGGACAAAAATAGGGGTTTGGATTAGGGTTTTGGGTCAAATTTAGGGTTTAGGATCAAAATTAGGGTTTAGGGTTAAAATTAGGGTTTAGGCGTGAATTAGGGTTTTGGGTTTAAAATAGGGTTTTGGGTTTTGGTCTATGAAATTAGGGTTCGGGTTATAAATTTGGGTTTGGGTCAAAATTCGGTTTTGGGTTTAGGGTTTGGGTCTGAATTAGGATTTTGGGTCAAAATTAGGGTTTTGGGTCAAATTAGGGTTTTAGGTTAAAAATTAGGGTTTTGGGTTATAATTAGGGTTTGGTTCAAAATTTAGGGTTTTGGCAACTAGGTTTTTGGGTTAAATTTAGGGTTTTAGATTAAATTAGGGTTTGGGTTTTTGGTTGTAGGTTTTGGGTCAAAATAGGGTTAGAATTAGGGTTTTGGTTTCAAATTTAGGGTTTTATGGTTTGGGAATTAGGGTTAGAATTAGGGTTTTGGGTCAATTAGGGTTTTGGTCAAATTAGGGTTTGAGTCAAAATTAGGGTTTAGGGTTAGAATTTGGGTTTTGGGTCAAAATTAGGGTTTAGGGTTTGAATTTAGGGTTTGGTTCAAATTGGGGTTGGATCAAAAAATAGGGTTTTTGGGACAAAAATAGGGTTAGAATTAGGGTTTTGGTTAAAATTTAGGGTTTGGGTTCAAAATTAGGGTTTGGGTCAAAATTAGGGTTTAGCACGAAGTAGGGTTCGTATTAGGGTTTTGGGTTTAAATTAGGGTTTTGGGTATTTTGGTCAAATGGGGTTTGGGTCAAAATGGGTTTTGGTTTCAATTAGGGTTTTGGGTAAAAAATTGGGTTGGCAATTAGGGTTTAGGGTTAGAATTGGGTTTTGGGTCTAATTTAGGGTTTTGGGTCAAAAAGTGAATTAGGGTTTCTTAGGGTTTAGACGGTTCACGGGTTTAGTTGTATTAGTTTAGGGTTTGGGCTTTGGGTTTTGGTTAAATTTAGGGTTTTGAGTTCAAGAATTAGGTAGGTTACAATTAGGGTTTTGCGTAAATAGGTTTGGGCAAAAATAGGGTTACAAAGTTGGGTCAAAATTAGGGTTGGGTAAATTAGGGTTCGGGTTTAATTTAGGGTTTGGGTCTAAATTAGGGTTTTGGGTTATTTTAGGTCAAATTAGGGTTTTGTCAAATTTAGGGTGTTTAGGGGTCAAATTAGGGTTTAGGGCAAAAGGTTTGGTTCAGGTAGGGTTTTGGGTCAAAATTAGGGTTGTTAGGGTTTTGGTCAAATTGCGGTTTTGGGTCAAGTATTGGGTTTTATTTTCAGATTAAGTTTTGGGTTTTGAGTTAATGGGGTTTGGGTCAAAATTAGGGTTTTGTCAAATTAGGTTTGATAAAAATTAGGGTTTGGGTCAAAATTAGGGTTTGGAATAGGGGTTAGGTTTTGGGTCAAAATTTCGGTTTATGGTAAGATTAGGTTTAGGGTTTGGAATTTGGGTTTAGGGTTAAATTTGGGTTTTGGGTACAAAAGTAGGGTTGAGTAGGGTTTTGGTTAAAATTAGGGTTTTGGGTCAAAATAAGGTTTGGGGTAAAATTTAGGGTTTTGGGTTAAAATTAGGGTTTTGGGTTTTATAGGGTTTTGGGTAAAATTAGGGTTTTGGGTAATTAGGGTTCATTTAGGGTTTTGGGTCAAATTTGGGTTTTAGGGTAAAATTAGGTTTAGGTTTGATTTAGGGTTTTGGGTTTAATTAGGGTTTGGGTTTCAAGGATTGGGGTTTTGGGTTCGAATTTGGGTTTTGGGTCAAATTTTAGGGTAAAATTGGTTTCGGGTTTTGTAAAAAGGTTTTGGGTCAAAAATAGGGTTAGAATTAGGGTTTTTTGGGTCTAAATTTGGGTTTTGGGTCAAATTAGGGTTTTGGGTTTAAATTTAGGGTTTTGGTCAAAAATAGGGTTTTGGGTTTGATAGTTTTGGGTCAAAGTTAGGGTTTTGGGTCAAATTTAGGGTTTAGGTTAAATTTAGGGTTTGGGTCAAAAATTGGTTAAATTAGGGTTTTGGTTCAAATTTGGGTTTAGGGTCAAAATTAGGGTTAGGGTAGGTTTTGGAAATTCGGGTTTGAGTAAAAGGGGTTTGTTCAAAGTTGGATTTTAGGGTTTAAATTTAGGGTTTTGAGTCAAAAAAGGGTATTAGGTTTTGGGTCAAAAGTTTGGGTTAGAATTAGGGTTTTGGGTTAGGTTTTGGGTTTTCGGTTTGTAAGTCAGCTGGGGTTTGAGTCAAAAAGTGGGTTTTGGATTAAATAGGGTTTTGGTTAAATTAGGGTTTTTAGATTAGGGTTTTGGGTCAGTAAATTAGGGTTTTGGGTCAAATTAGGGTTTTGGGTCAAATTTGGGTTTTGGGTCAAATTTAGGGTTTTGGAGTCAAAATTTAGGTTTTGGATTAAAATTAGGGTTTTGGTTAAATTTAGGGTTTTAGGAAAAAAATAAGGGTTAGAATTAGGGTTTTGGTCAAAATTTAGGGTTTATGATCAAAATTATGGTTTAGGAGTAAAAATTAGGGTTTAGGTTTGAATTAGGGTTTTGGGTAAATTAGGTTTTTAAATGGGTTTTGGGTTAAATTTAGGGTTTTGGGTCAAATTAGGGTTTTGGGTCAAATTGGGGTTTGGGTTAAAATTGGGTTTTTAGGTCAAATTTTGTTTCAGGGTTTTGGGTGAAAATTAGGTTTTTGGGTCAAAATTTAGGTTTTAGAATTAGGGTTTTGGGTCTAAATTTGGGTTTTGGTTAGATTAGGGTTTTGGGTTAAATTAAGGTTTGTAGGTAATTAGGGTTTTGGGTCAAAATTAGGGTTAGGTTTGATCAAACTAGGGTTTAGGGTTAAATTTAGGGTTTTGGGTCAAAATTTAGGGTTTGTATTCAGGGTTTGGGTTAATTAGGGTTTTGGGTAAAATTAGGGTTTGGGTCAAATTTAGGGTTTGGTAAATTAGGGGTTTTGGTTCATTTAGGGTTTAGGATAAGAATAGGGTTTGGGTTAAAATTAGGGTTTGGAATTAGGGTTTGGGTTAAATACGGTTTTGGGTCAAATTTAGGGTTTGGGTCAAAATTAGGGTTCGGGTTGGGAAAATTGGGTTTTGGTTCAAAATTAGGGTTTGGGTCAAATTAGGGTTTTGGGTTAAATTAGGGTTTTGGGTCAAATTTAGGGTTTTGGGTCAAATTAGGTTTTGGGTTAAAAATAGGGTTTGAATTAGGTTTTTGGGTAAAATTAGGGTTTTGGGTATTAGGGTTTTGGGTGTAGGGGTTTGGGTTTTGGGTCATGGTTAGGTTGGGTAAATTGGGTTTTGGGTCAAATTAGGTTTGGTAAATTAGGGTTTAGATTAGGGTTTTGAGTAAAGTAGGGTTTTGGGTCAAATTGGGTTTTGGGTCAAAATTGGGTTTAGAATTTAGGGTTTTTGGTTAAAATTTAGGGTTTTGGATCAAAATTAGGGTTAAATTTAGGGTTTTGGGTCAATTAGGAAATTTAGGTTTTTGGTTTGAGATTAGGGTTTTGGTTAAATTTAGGGTTTTGGGTCAAAATTGGGTTGAATTAGGGTTTTGGTTAAAATTAGGGTTTTGGATCAAAATTAGGTTTAGGGTTAAATTTAGGGTTTTGGGTCAAAAATAGGGTTTGAGTTTGGGTTTTGGGTAATTGGGGTTTGGGTTTTGGTCAAAATTGGGTTTAGGTCAAAATTAGGGTTTTGGGTCAAAATTAGGGTTTTGGGTTTAAATTAGGGTTTTGGGTCAAAATTAGGAGGGTTTTGGGAATTAGGGTTTGGGTCAAATTGGGTTTCGGTCAAAATTAGGGTTTCGGGTTAGAATTAGGGTTTTGGGTCAAAATAGGGTTTTGGGACAGGTTAGTAGGGTTTTGGTCTAAATTAGGGTTTTGGGTCAAAATAGGGTTTTGGGTCATTAGGGTTTGGGTAAATTTAGGGTTAGGTAAAATTTAGGGTTGGATTAAAATTAGGGTTTTGGTTAAATTTAGGGTTTGGGACAAAAATAGGGTTAGAATTAGGGTTTTGGTTCAAATTTGGGTTTAGGGTAAAATTAGGGTTTGGGTTAAAATTAGGGTTTGGTGCTTGAATTAGGGTTTTGGGTAAAATGGGTTGTTAGGGTTTTGGGTCAAAATTGGGGTTTAGGGTTACAATTTGGGTTTTGGGTCAAAATTAGGGTTTTGGGTTAAAATTAGGGTTTTTGAATTAGGTTTTGGGTAGGGTTTGGGTTTTGAGTTAAAATTAGGGTTTTGGGTCAAAAATAGGGTTAGATTAGGGTTTTGGTTAAAATTAGGGTTAGGGTCAAAAATTAGGGTTTAGGGGTTAAATTTAGGGTTTGGGTCAGTTGGGTTTGGGAAAATTAGGGTTTTGGGTTAAAATTAGGGCTTTGGGTTATTTTGGAATTTGGGTTTGGGTCAAAATTAAGGTTTAGGTTTCAATTAGGGTTTTGAGTGAATTGGGTTTTGGGTAAAATAGGGTTAGGGTTTTGGGGTGGGTCAAAATTTGGGTTTTGGGTCAAAATTTAAGGGTGGTTTGAGTTAAATAGGGTTTGGGACAAAAATAGGGTTAGAATTAGGGTTTTGGTTCAAAATTAGGTTTTAGGGTGGTCAAAATTAGGGTTATGGGTCAAATTTAGGGTTTGGGGTCAAATTTAGGGTTTTGGTTCAAAATTTAGGGTTTTGGGTTAAAATTAGGGTTTTGGGTCAAATTTAGGGTTTTGGGGTTTAAAATTAGGGTTTTGGGTAAAATTTAGGGTTTAGGGTCAATTAGGGTTTAGGTTTGAATTAGGGTTTTGGGTTAAAATTAGGGTTTTGGGTAAAATTTGGGTTAGGGTGGGGGTTTTGGGTCAAAATTAGGGTTTTGGGTAAAATTAGGGTTTTGGGTCAAAATTTGGGTTTTGGGTCAAAAGTTTGTTTAATTAGGGTTTTGGGTCAAAATTAGGGTTAGTAGGGTTTTTGTGTCAAAATTAGGGTTTAGGTCCAATTAGGGTTTTGAGTCAAATTTGGGTTCTGGTTAAATTTAGGGTTTTAGGGTTAAAATTTAGGTTTTGGTTAAATTTAGGGTTTAGGGTCAATTAGGGTTTTGGGAATTAGGGTTTTGGTCAAAATTAGGTTTTGGGTTAAAATTAGGGTTTGGGTCAAAATTAGGGTTTGGGGTTAAAATTTGGGTTTGGGTCAATTAGGGTTTTGGGTAAGTGGGTTTTGGGTTAAAATTAGGGTTTTGGGCAAAAATAGGGTTAGAATTAGGGTTTTGGGTCAAAATTTAGGGTTTTGGTTCAAATTTAGGGTTTTGGGTCAAAATTAGGGTTTGATTAGGTTTTGGAAATTTAGGGTTTGGGGTCAGAGTAGGGTTTAGGGTTAATTAGGGTTTTGGTTAAAATTAGGGTTTTGGTCAAAGTTGGGTTTTGAGTAAAATTTGGGTTTGGGTCAAGTTAGGGTTTTGGGTCCAAAATGGTTTAGGGTCAAAATTAGGGTTTGGGTTTGGTGGGTGGTTAAGTAGGGTTTTGGGTCAAAAATAGGGTTAGAATTAGGTTTTGGGTTCAAAATTAGGGTTTAGGTCAAAAATTAGGGTTTGGGTCAATTAGGGTTTTGGGTTTAAATTAGGGTTTTGGGTTAAATTGGGTTTTGGGTCAAAATTAGGGTTTGGGTTAAAATTAGGGTTTGGGTTTTATTAGGGTTTTGGGTCAAATTTAGGGTTTTGGGTCAAAGTTAGGGTTTTGGGTCAATTAGGGTTTTGGGTCCAAATTTGGGTTTCGGGTCAAAGGGGTTTAGGGTATTAGGGTTTTGAGTTAAAAATAGGGGTTTGGGTCAAAAATCGGGTTAGAATTAGGGTTTTGGGTTAGAATTTGGGGTTCGGGTCAAAATTAGGGTTTTAGGTCAAAATTAGGGTCTTGGGTCAAATTTAGGGTTTATGGTCAAAATTTAGGGGTTTGGATTAAAATTAGGGTTTTGGGTTAAATTTAGGGTTTGGGGACAAAAATAGGGTTAGAATTATGGTTTTGGGTTCAAATTTGGGGTTTAGGATCAAAACTAGGGTTTTGGGTTAAAATTAGGGTTTAGGCTTTGAATTAGGATTTTGGGTTTAAATTAGGGTTTTGTTTAGAATTATGGGTTTTGGGTCAAAATGTTTTGGGTTTTTGGGGTCAAAATTTGGGTTTTGGTCAAAATTAGGGTTTCGGGTTTGAATTAGGGTTTTGGGGGTTTTAAAAATTTAGGGTTTTGGGTTAACATTAGGGTTTTAGGGTCAAAATAGGGTTTTGGGAATTAAGTTTTGGGTTAAAATTAGGGTTTTGGTCAGAGTAGGGTTTTGGGTCAAAATTAGGGCTTTGGGTTAGTTTTGGGTCAAAATTTAGGTTTGGATCAATTAGGGTTTTGGGTTAAAATTAGGGTTTTGAGTAAATTAGGGTTTTGGGACAAAAAATTAGGGTTTTGGGTAAATTAGAGTCTTGGGTCAAAATTAGGGTTCTGGATAAATTTAGGGTTTTGGGTCAAAATTTAGGTTTTGGGTTAAAATTAGGGTTTTGGGTTAAATTTAGGGTTTGGGACAAAAATAGGGTTTAGGGTTTTGGTTAAATTTTGGGTTTTGGGTCAAAATTAGGGTTTTGGGTGAATTAGGGTTTTGAGTTAAAATTAGGGTTTGGAAAATAGGGTTTTGAATTAGGGTTTTGGGTTAAATTTAGGGTCTTGGGTCAAAAATAGGGTTAGGGTCAAATTAGGGTCTTGGGTCAAAATTAGGGTTGAATTAGGGTTTTGGGTCAAAATTAGGGTTTTGGGTTATATTTGGGTCAAAATCGGTTTTAGGTCCAAATTAGAGTTTTGGGTCAAAATTAGGGTTTTTGAGTAAAAAATAGGTTTTTGGGACAAAAATAGGGTTATAATTAGGGTTTTGGGTCTAAATTTGGGTTTCGTATCAAATTTTGGGTTTTGGGACAAAATTAAGGAGTCAGGGTTTTAGTTAAAAAAAGGGTTTTGGGACAAAAATAGGGTTAGAATAAGGGTTTTTTTATAAAAATTAGTGTCTTGGGTCAAATTTAGGTTTGGGTCAAATTAGGTTGGTTAAATTTAGGGGTTGGGGTCAAAATTTAGGGGTTTGGATTAAAATTAGAGTTCTGGGTTAAATTTAGGGTTTTGGGACAAAAATAGGGTTAGAATTAGGGTTTTGGTTCAAATTTAGGGTTTAGGATCTGGTTTAGGAATTAGGGTTTTGGTTGAATTAGGATTTTGGGTTTAAATTAGGGTTTTGTGTCAAATTAGGGTTTTGGGTCAAATTAGGGCTACGGGTTATAATTTGGGTTTTGGGTCAAATTGGTTTCGGTCATTGGGTTGGGGTTTGGAATTCGGGTTTTGGGTCAAAATTAGGGTTTTGGGTTGAATGTTTGAGTTAAAATTAGGGTTTTGGGTCAAAAATAGGGTTAGAATTAAGGTTTTGGTTAAAATTAGGGTTTAGGGTCAAAATTAGGGTTTAGGGTCATTTAGGGTCTTGGGTAAAGTAGGGTTGGGTATTTAGGGTTTAGGGTTTGGGTAAATTAGGGCTTTGGGTTATTTTGGGTCAAAATTTCGGGTTTGGGTCAAATTGGGGTTTAGGGTTTCATTTAGGGTTTTGAGTAAAGAATTGGGTTTTGGGACAAAAATAGGGTTGAATTAGGGTTTGGGTCAATTTGGGTTTTGGCAATTCGGGTTTTAGTCAATTAATTAGGGTTTTGAGTTAAAAAAGGGTTTTGGGTCAAAAATAGGGTTTTAGGGTTTTGTGGGTTTTGGGTCAAAATTAGGGTTTGGGTCAAAATTAGGGTTTGGGTCAAATTTAGGGTTTGGGTCAAATTTAGGGTTTTGGTCAATTTAGGGTTTGGATCAAAGTTAGGGTTTGGGTTAAATTTAGGGTTTTGGGACAAAAATAGGGTTAGAATTAGGGTTTTGGTTCAAATTTAGGGTTTAGGGTTAAAATTAGGGTTTAAGGTTTGAATTAGGGTTTTGGGTCAAAATTAGGGTTTAGGGTCAAAATTAGGGTTTTTGGTACAAATTAGGGTTTAGGGTCAAAATTATGGTTTTGAGGTAAGAATAGGTTTTTGGGTCAAAAATTTGGGTTTTGGGTCAAAATTAGGGTTTAGGGTTTGAATGAGGGTTCTGGGTCAAATTTAGGGTTTAGGATCAAAATTAGGGTTTTGGGTCAAAATTAGGGCTTTGGGTTAAAATTAGGGTTTTGGGACAAAAATAGGGTTAGAATTAAGGTTTTTGGTTTAAAATTAGGGTTTTGGGTCAAAAATAAGTTAGGGTTTGGTCAAATTTAGGGTCTTGGGTCAAAAATTAGGTTTTGGTATTAGGGTTTGGGTCTAAATTAGGGCTTTGGGTTATTTTGGGTATTTGGTTTGGGTCAAAATTAGGGTTTAGGGTTTAAATTAGGGTTTTGAGTAAGAATGGGTTTTGGGTCAAAAATAGGGTTAGAATTAGTGTTTCGGGTCAAAATTAGGGTTTTTGGTCAAAATTTGGGTTTTGGGTCAAATTTAGGGTGTGGGTTTTGAGTTAAGGGTTTTGGGACAAAATTAGGGTTAGAATTAGTGTTTTGGGTTAAAATTAGGTTTTCGGGTGAAAATTAGGGATGTGGGTCAAAATTAGAGCCTTGGGTTAAATTTAGGGTTTTGGGTTAAATTTAGGGTTTTGGTCAAAATTTAGGGGTTTGGATTAAAATTAGGGTTTTGGGTTAAATTTAGGGTTTTCAAAAGGTTAGGGTTAGAATTAGGGTTTTGGTTCAAATTTAGGGTTTTGGGTAAAAATTAGGGTTTAGGCTGAATTAGGGTTTTGGGTTAAAAATAGGGTTTTGGGTCTAAATTAGGGTTTTGGGTCAAATTAGGGTTTTGGGTCAAAATTAGGGTCTTGGTTATAATTTGGGTTTTGGGTCAAATTTGGGTTTTGGGTCAAAATTAGGGTTTGGTCAATTTGGGTTTGGGTCAAATTAGGGTTTTGGGTCAAATTAGGGTTTAGGGTTTGAATTTGGGTTTTGGGTTAAAAATAGGGTTTTGGGTCAAAAATATGGTTACAATTAAGGTTTTGGTTAAAATTAGGGTTTTGGGTCAAAAATTAGGTTTAGGGTCAAATTTAGGGTTTTGGGTCAAAAATAGGGTTAGGGTTTTGGGTTAATTAGGGTTTTGGGTCAAAATTAGGGCTTTGGGTTATTTTGGTTCAAAATTAGGGTCTTGGGTCAAAATTAGGGTTATGGGTCAAATTTAGGGTTCTGGGTGAAATTTAGGGTTTTGGGACAAAAATAGGGTTAGAATTAGGGTTTTGGGTCTAAATTACGGTTTTGGGTCAAAATTTGGGTTTTGGGTCAAAATTAAGGTGTCGGGTTTTGAGTTAAAAAAAGGGTTTTGGGACAAAAATAGGGTTAGAATTAGGGTTTTTGTGTCTAAATTAGGTTTTGGGTCAAAGTTAGGGTTATGGGTCAAAATTAGGGTTTTGGGTCAAAATAGGGTTCTGGGTCGAATTTGGGTCTTGGTCAAAATTTAGGGGTTTGGATAAACTTAGGGTTCTGAGTTAAATTTAGGGTTTTGGGACAAAAATAGGGTTAGAATTAGGGTTTTGGTTCAAATTAAGGGTTTAGGGTTAAAATTAGGGTTTAGGCTTGAATTAGGGTTTTGGGTTAAAAATAGGGTTTGTGTCTAAATTAGGGTTTTTGTCAAATTAAGGTTTTGTGTCAAAATTAGGGCTCTGGGTTATAATTTGGGTTTTGGGTCAAAATTTCGGTTTTGGGTCAAAATTAAGGTTTGAATTAGGGTTTTGGGTCAAAATTCGGGTTCTGGGTCAACATTATGGTTTAGGGTTTGAATTTGGCTTTTGAGTTAAAAATAGGGTTTTGGGTCAAAAATAGGGTTAGAATTAAGGTTTTGCGTTAAAATTAGGGTTTAGGGTCAAAAATAGGGTTCTGGGTCAAATTTAGGGTCTTGGGTCAAAAGTAGGGTTCGTATTAGGGTTTTGGGTCTAAATTAGGGTTTTGGGAATTAGGGTTTGGGTAAAATTAGGGTTTTGGGTCAAAATTAGGGTTTAGGGTTTCATTTAGGGTTTTGAGTATAGAATTGGGTTTTGGGACAAAAATAGGGTTAGAATTAGGGTTTTGGGTCTAAATTAGGGTTTTGGGTCAAAATTTGGATTTTGGGTAAAAATTAAGGTGTCGTGTTTTGAGTTAAAAAAGGGTTTTGGGACAAAAATAGGACTCTGGGTTATAATTTGGGTTTTGGGTCAAAATTCGGGTTTTGGGTCAAAATTAGGGTCTTGGGTCAAAATTAGGGTTATGGGTCAAATTTAGGGTTTTGGTTCAAATTTAGGGTTTTGGATCAAAATTAGGGTTTGGGGTTAAATTTAGGGGTTTGGGACAAAAATAGGGTTAGAATTAGGGTTTTGGTTCAAATTTAGGGTTTAGGATCAAAATTAGGGTTTAAGCTTCGAATTAGGGTTTTTGGTTAAAAATAGGGTTTTGTGTCTAAATTAGGGTTTTAGGTCAGAATTAGGGTTTTGGGTCAAAAATAGGGCTCTTGGTTATAATTTGGGTATTGGGTCAAAATTTCGGTTTTGGGTCAAAATTAGGGGTTTGGTTTTAGGGTTTTGGGTCAAAATTAGGGTTTTGGGTCAAAATTAGGGTTTTGGGTTTGAATTTGGCTTTTGGTTAAAAATAGGGTTTTGGTCAAAAATAGGGTTAATTAAGGTTTTGCGTTAAAATTAGGCTTTAGGGTCAAAAATAAGGTTAGGGTCAAATTTAGGGTCTTGGGTCAAAAATAGGGTTCGTATTAGGGTTTTGGGTCTAAATTAGGGCTTTGGGTTATTTTGGGTCAAAATTAGGGTTTAGGGTCAAAATTAGGGTTTAGGGTTTCATTTAGGGTTTTGAGTAAAGAATTGGGTTTTGGGACAAAAATAGGGTTAGAATTAGGTTTTTGGGTCTAAATTACGGTTTTGGGTCAAAATTTGGGTTTTGGGTCAAAATTAAGGTGTCGGGTTTTGAGTTAAAAAAAGGGTTTTGGGACAAAAATAGGGTTAGAATTAGGGTTTTGGTCAAATTAGGTTTGGGTCAAAATTAGGGTCTTGGGTCAAATTAGGGTTATGGGTCTAAATTAGGGTTCCTGGTTAAATTTAGGGTTTAGGGTCAAAATTTAGGGGTTTGGATTAAAATTAGGGTTTTGGGTTAAATTTAGGGTTTTGGGACAAAAATAGTGTTAGAATTAGGGTTTTGGTTCAAATTTAGGGTTTAGGATTAAAATTAGGGTTTAAGCTTCAAATTAGGGTTTTTGGTTAAAAATAGGGTTTTGTGTCTAAATTAGGGTTTCGGGTCAGAATTAGGGTTTTGGGTCAAAATTAGGGCTCTTGGTTATAATTTGGGTTTTGGGTCAAAATTTCGGTTTTGGGTCAAAATTAGGGTTTGAATTAGGGTTTTGGGTCAAAATTCGGGTTCTGGGTCAACATTAGGGTTTAGGGTTTGAATTTGGCTTTTGAGTTAAAAATAGGGTTTAGGGTCAAAAATAGGGTTAGAATTAAGGTTTTGCGTTAAAATTAGGCTTTAGGGTCAAAAATAAGGTTAAGGGTCAAATTTAGGGTCTTGGGTAAAAATAGGGTTCGTATTAGGGTTTTGGGTCTAAATTAGGTTATTTGGGTTAGGGTTTAGGGTCAAAATTAGGGTTTAGGGTTTCATTTAGGGTTTTGAGTAAAGAGTGGGTTTTGGGACAAAAATAGGGTTAGAATTAGGGTTTTGGGTCTAAATGGTTTGGGTCTTGGGTTTTGGTCAAAATTAAGGTGTCGGTTTGAGTTAAAAATAGGGGTTTGAGTCAAAAATAGGGTTAGAATTAAGGTTTTGCATTAAAATTAGGCTTTAGGGTCAAAGTTAGGGTCTTGGGTCAAAGTTAGGGTTATGGGTCAAATTTAGGGTTCTGGGTTACATTTAGGGTTTATGGTCAAAATTTAGGGGTTTGGATTAAAATTATGGTTCTGGGTTAAATTTAGGGTTTTGGGACAAAAATAGGGTTAGAATTAGGGTTTTGGTTCAAATTTAGGGTTTAGGGTTTAAGCTTCGAATTAGGGTTTTTGGTTAAAAATAGGGTTTTGTGTCTAAATTAGGGTTTCGGGTCAGAATTAGGATTTTGGGTCAAAATTAGGGCTCTTGGTTATAATTTGGGTTTTGGGTCAAAATTGGTTTTGGGTAGGATTTAGGGTTTCAATTAGGGTTTTGGGTCAAAATTCGGGTTCTGGGTCAACATTAGGGTTTAGGGTTTGAATTTGGCTTGAGTTAAAAATAGGGTTTTGAGTCAAAAATAGGGTTAGAATTAAGGTTTTGCGTTAAAATTAGGCTTTAGGGTCAAAAATAAGGTTAAGGGTCAAATTTAGGGTCTTGGGTCAAAAATAGGGTTGATTAGGGTTTTGGGTCAAATAGGGTTGGAGGGGGAATTAGGGGGTAAATTAGTTAGGGTCAAAATTAGGGTTTAGGGTTTCATTTAGGGTTTTGAGTA
>JAUPTC010001478.1:0-24735 GCA_030762895.1 Sophora flavescens
TGAAGTGATCGTCCACACAAGTCCTTGGACTTGCTAAGATCTTAATGAGAAGATCCGTCCAATGACGTGGCATATGAAGCTCGTCTACTAGCCCGTCCGAATGTAAAATCTAAATAGCTAGATAGACGCGGTTATTTTCAAGATGGACGTGAATTCTATAAAAACTATCAGAATCTTATTTTAAGAACCAGAATCAAGAAAACAGATTCTGTTATCAGATCCAAATCTGTTTTGATTGATCCCAATGACTATAACTTGTTTTCTATATAAAGAGGGATCAAAGGAACACTTTCGATATCATATCATAACACGAGCGAATAACATATCAAATACGATACACATATCATTCATCATCTTTCTTGAGCTTATTGTGAAAAGAGTGTTTCATTCTCATAAGTGCTTCAATTTGTTTATCTGACTATTGAGAGCTAGGAATCAATTTTTGTTTTACTTTTCGATTATAAAGAGAGGGAGTCTCTCTGAGTGATTAGGGCGAGGTATCCCCAAGGAAGAACATTGAGGTTCTTCACAAGAGTGTGGTATCTCGAGGTGAAGGAGTGCTCTGTGGTGTAAAGATTTTTCAAGCTACCTGGCTAAAGCTTGTGTGTTAGTGTGTGAAATCCCATAGGTGGAGTGGGGACGGGATGTAGGTCACAGTGGAGGTGACTAAACCAGGATAAATCTAGTTGTGTGGTATCTATAAACTCAGACTCTTTAATTTCTGTTTATGTTCAAGAACCTGTGATTTTGATGTTTAAAGTTCAATATAATTTATGTTCTTGATCTGTGTAAACTATATTGAAACCTGAGTTCGATTGTAATCAAGACTGTGTTATCTGCGTTTAAAACTGAGTTGATCAAAACCACTCTTGATTCTTTCAGAATCGAACTAATCAAAATCGAAACCTTCAAGTTTGTTCTTGATTGTTAATGCTTGTATCTTAAACTTGCATAACGTATTCTTAATATTTAAAGGATTAATCAATTTACGTATTTTGTTATTATCGAGTTTTGAACCCGAACCTATTCTCGAATTGATCTTTCTTATCCTCATCATCCTTCTATTCAAGATTTTATATAAACCCTTCATTGATTTGTAAAAGATCCAAAGGCCACAAATCCGTAACTCTGATTTGTAAAGTTTCGTGAAAAGTTTGTAAGAGGGAAATATTTTAAGAAAACTCAAACCCCCCCCTCTCGAGTCGTTGAAGCCAAAACAACAATTTTTGTGCTATGACAATTGTCTCCTATTTAAAACAATAGTACTTTGTCTTTAAAAGCTTGGAGAAAATGGAAAACCCTAACCCTTTTATTTTGTCTTGGCTGATCCCTAGGTGTTGTGCACCATAAATGAGTATTTTCTACCTACACTTTGCTCATCACATTCTCATCAACCAAGGGTAACTTCTCTTGGCTCTAGTGAGTAATCTTGTTCTTTGCTTCATTACCTTCATATACGCGTTATTTATTTCAATTTCATATTCCTTGAATTTCATGAATTAAAATCTAGATAATCACATGAATGGAATTTTGGTCTTGTGGCAATTTTTCCATCATGTATGTGACCCTTGTTTCATGTATCTACAAGGCATTAATGAAAGGAAAATCTTAGCTACCTAATCATTTCCAACACCGTGAGCCCTCCCTAGGGTTTCACTTTTGATTTTCACTTATTTTAATTTATTTTATGTGTTGATTGTTTGGTAGTTTGATTATGGTGACTCTGGTTTAGTAGAAGGAAACAAATTTCAAGATTTAAATCAAGAGGAAGTTGTACTACGAGAGGTGAAGGGAGTTTATCCGGGGATTTTTGATAGCTACGTGCTATTTATCTGTCATTTGTAAATTATTCATAGTAATTTTCTGGTGTTAATTTTAATTGTTATATAATTGTTTAAGTGATTTTTTAAGTTATCCGTGAAAGCATGTTATAGTGTGATGTATGGATATCCGTATGTATGGAATCATTGTTGGTTGATTGATTGATTTGAAAGCCACGAAAGTGGTCGAGTGCTCAATTATAATTAAGGATAAAAGCATTAAAAAGCTTGAGGAGAAACTTAAGTGTTTTGATTTATGGAAATGGAAGAAAATGTTGAAACTAATAATATTTAATGATATTTTGGTGAAAGAATAAATCAATGAGGAATAGTAAGGACGAAATCGTGAAAATATTTCGATTACGATAATTTTTCCAAAATAAACTCAAAAGAAAATAAATTGTAATTGCAATAAATTAAGTTTCAAAAATATGTTAATATTGATGGTGAAAATATTTTTGGAAAAGAAAAAGCCATTTGATTCATAAATGATTTTATTCTAAACGAAAAATAATTTAGAAAAAGTGACTTACAACGAGACTATGAAAAATAGTTTAATTATTTTGGAGAAAAACATGTTAGAAATAAAGGATGTGATATGTTTTTGGAAAATAAATTTCAAAAGAAAAGGAATTTGAGAAAAAATGAATTTCGTTGCGATGTAACGTTTTAAAAATGAATTTCAGTGAAAAGATTTTCTCCAAAAAGAGTTTTAAGTCAACGAAAATATTTTCGATAAAATTGGATAAGTTTCGAAGTTTTGTTTTTGGTATTTGTTGTTTCACAAAACAAAAACGATGTTGAAAAGAGAAAAGTGAACCTAGTAGCCGAGACGTCGAAATTCTAGTGTTCGGAGAGAAAAACATGTAGATTGTTGATCCGTGATGTCCATGGGGGACTTGTGTATTTTGATGTGATGGGGAGGACTTCATGTCCCATATCTCGCTAACCTAGGATTTGGTGCATCGGTCTCGGGTGGATTGGCAGATATGCCATTGTTGACCAATGTGCCATGTATTGTTGGCCAATGTGCCATGTATTATTGAGCTACAATCCATAAAGGGTGGATTGCCAAATTGGGGAAGTCAAGAACAAAGTGGGTCTATTAGGGACATCGGGTTACGTGAGCCACAAAAAGGGGGCCTTGCAACCTCGTTTCGTGGACGATAACAACTGCCAAGCGTGGATGTATCAACCAGTGACTACTCAGTATTATTTAGGTGCTCGAGTGTGATACCCTTGAACAACTGGAGCTCGGACCTAAATTTAGAGGCCGACCTCACGGAAACAATTGTGTTATGGGGATATTGCAGCCTATACTGCTCGACGAAGGGAAGTTAGGATCTCTGGAGAATTCATATCAAAATTAGATTGTGGATGTTGAAGTGTCATGCATTTTACAAATTGCGATGACTGTCGGGTATGAATCCCATTGTTTAAAATATTATGATTATCTTGAGAATTTATGTGCTGGATGTATATGTATAAGTTGTTATTTGTGTGTCGCACATGTAGTTATCATGATAAAACTCATTTGTCGGTATCTCACCCTTGCAACATATATGTTTTCTGGCTTAGCTATTGTACCTTGGTATGTGATGCAGATGATGTCGAGGGGTTATCTGCCCTACTTAGAGGGGTTGGTCCCGACTTTTGAAGAAAGTTAAGTAACTGGAATGACTATGGGGGTCTATTCCAGTAAGAGTCTCACAGTACGACTAGCTTAGTCTACGAGTCAATTTTATTTTGGAGAAGGTCATAATTATCTGTATTATGGTTCTTAGAGTCTTTTCTTGGATTACCGTTATGACTATGAATTTTATTTACGGATATTTTAAATTATGACCAGGAATTTACTTATCTATTGAGTAAATGTGATTTTATTAAGTTTGGTTGGATGTTGTTTTACCGTGATAATTTCAACTTTGTGAAAATGCCCAGAGAATTTTATTGTTATACCCATTTTCAGGCAAAACATAGTAAATATTTTCCGAAAGTAAGCAGCTTTCATTTTCGTTTTATATTTCCGCAATGAGTTAGTCAGGTAATGCCCAAGGGGGTGTTAAAGTAAAGATGTTCATAACTCAGTTATTCAATTTTTCTAGCAGAATTGATTCTTCCATGCATGAATTCTAATGCAGTGGTCCTTTTTCCGAAGTTTCCTGAAGCTGACAGAATTGAAGACTATAGGCCAATTGCCTTGGTCAACTTCCAATTTAAAGTCATCACAAAAGTTCTTGCAGATAGATTGGCTGTTGTTGCTCCTGAAGTGATTTCTGAACAAGAGGTTTTCTTAAAGGTAGACACATCTCTGAATGCATTTATACCACTTCTGAAGCCATTAATATGTTGGATAACAAGTCTTTTGGGGTTAATGTTGCTTTAAAATTTGATATTAAAAAGGTCCTTGTCACTTTAGATTGGGGTTTTCTTTTAAAAGTGCTAAAAGCTTTTGGTTTTCATCCTAAATTCTGTGACTGGATATCTACTATACTTCATTCTGTACAACTGTCTTTCATTGTCAACGGCAATCCAGTTGGTTATTTTTCTTGTAAAAGAGGGGTGAGACAAGGTAATCCCCTCTCCCCCTTGTTGTTCTTCCTAGCTGAAGATGTCTTGAGTAGAGGAATCTCTTTATTGGTCAAATCTAATCTATTGAAGGCTGTGGCTGGTCCTAGAGGATGCCAAACCCCTTCTCATGTGTTAAATGCAGATGATGCGATGGTTTTCTGCTAGGGAACAAAGAAAAACTTGTCCAATTTGTTAGCACTTTTTTTTCTGAATATGCAGATGCCTCAGGACAGTTTTTGAGCATTGGAAAGTGTAGATTCTATGCAAGCTCAATGTCTGCCAACAGAATCCAACTGATTAAGAATTTGCTTGGCTTTGCATCAGGATCTTTGCCATTTACCCATTTTGGAGTGCCTATCTTTAAAGGTAAGCCTAGAGTTATTTATCTTCAATCAATTGCTGACAGAATCAGGACCAAATTGAGTGCTTGGCAAGAATCTTTGCTTTCTATCATGGGGAAAGTCCAGCTGGTTAATTCTATAATTAGTGGAATGTTGCTTTATAGTTTTCATATATATGCTTGGCCTATTGCTTTGATTAAAACAGTGGATAGATGGTTCAAAATTTTCATTTGGTCAGGAGATGTAAACTCCAAGAAACTTGTAACTGTGGCTTGGAGTAACGTATGCTCTCCCTTGAGGGATGGTGGCCTAACAAAAACTTTCCACAGGCACTCTCTAACGCATCCACTCAGTCAATTACCTGTTCCTTGCAAGAAAGGCGATGCTATGGCTGTCAAAATCCCAGAGGATGAATACATTGCAGGTCTGGAAAGCTGCAATAACAATTGACGCGGCAGACTTGTGTTATCCAAAGGTGATCGGCCTATAAAAACTGTTGACTTAAGAGACAAGTTAATGAAGCTTTGATATAATTGTGCACGATTCTCAGCCAACTTTGGTGGAAAAATTTTCTTCAGATCATGATCAGAATCTGGTTAATCAAGTTGCTCAGGACAGTCAGGATAGTGCTTCATCAGAATCTCTAGTATATAGTAACTCTGATAATCACAGAGTAGTGAATCAGATTGCTCAAAACAGCCAGCATAGCTCATCCTCGGGTTCTCCTATAATAGGCAATTCTGTTGATCCAGGTATGGTTGTTAAATCTCAATTGTTGGATAATGAGGTTGTTAACAAAGATATCAGAATTGTTTCCAAATTCTGGGACAGTGGTGACTTGGAAATTTCTGACTCAGATCAAATTTCTGGTTCAGCTGATAAATATGTTGAATTTGATGTTGTTCTCTCTATATCTTAAAAGTTAATGCTGAATGAATAAAGTCAAATTGTAAATTTGATCATTGTTCATAACACCCGATCTAGGGCTGGATCTAAAGTTATTCAATAATGAAATGCCTTTTTTGGAATGCTAGGGGTATAGCTAATAATCCTACCAGATTGGTGCTTAAGAAGCTTTGTGAAACTAACAAGCCTAATTACATTTTTATAGCTGAACCTTGGATGCCTCAGGATCAGTTTCCTGCTCAGTTTTGGAGGAAGCTAGGTCTAAAGGTTTTTTCTGCTAATGATAGAGGGACTTTAATTCCCAATTTATGGTGCATTTGTGCTGTTAATTTGCAACCACAGGTGATTTCAGTTTCAAAACAGCAAGTTTCTTTCTCAGTCATGGTTGATGACCAGATTTTATATATGTCTGCAATTTATGCTAGCACTTCATATTTGCATAGGAGAAATTTATGACATGATCTTAATACATTACAGCAGAATTTTCAAGGGCCATGGTGTTTCCTTGGTGATTTCATTGTAGTGTTGGGAGCTCAAGAGCAAAGAGGCTATGGAATTCCATTAAGGACAGCTACTGATGAATTTGCAATATGGTCTGATTGTTATAGTTTGACTCATTTGTTGACTCGAGGGGCTCAATTCACATGGTCAAATGGTAGAAGAGGAGAGCTTTAACAGAAAAAAAGACTGGATAGAGGCATTTGTTATGATGCTTGGTTGAACTATTGGAGTAGTGTAGCATGCTACACTCTCACCAGAAGTAAGTCTGATCATTTTCCTTTGTTGCTTGAAATGAAGAAGGATAACAATAAGCATATGTCTTCTTTTAAATTCATGAAGATGCGGTCCAATGATCCGGATTGTGAAAAAATCATAGTTGAAGTCTGGAAGGAACAATATGTTAGCTGTCCAATGTTTATTTTAAGCCAAAAGCTTAAGAGCCTGAAGGCAAATTTAAAGGATTGGAATAAGAATGTGTTTGGTGATGTTAATTCAAGAGTGAATAATGCTATGAAGGTGGTGGATTCTATTCAGAGTAGAATTGAGCTCAATGGCCATTCTGATTCCCTCTTTGAGGAAGAGAAGTTAGCTCAAACTGAATTGGAAAATGCTTTCATCTTTCAAGAGGATTTCTGGAGGCAAAAGTCTAGACTTAAATGGCATACTCAAGGGGATAGAAAACAGTTTTTTCACAAGGTTGCTAAAATAAAAAATGTCTCACAGCAGATTACAATGATCAGACGTGATGATAACCTGCTCTGAAGCTCTGATGAGATTGAGAATCACATTGTGGAGTACTATGAGAAGCTGTTCAGCACTGCAAATGCCTGTATAGATAATGGTTTAGTTGATGAGCTCATTCCAAATTCCGTCTCAGCTGAAGACAACATCATGCTTATGATGACAACCAAATGGTGAGGTTGCCTTTGATGATCTTTTTTGGTTGAATTTTAAGCAAGTGGATTTTCATGTAACACTTTGTAACAAAATTAGGTGGAGAAAGAAACAAAAAAAATGGATGAGAAAGAAATGGTGGAGGCGCCACAAACAAGGTTGTTTGATAAGCCTATGAAGTTAAATCACAAGAATCTTGAATTCTTGATAAGAACAATAGTTTGGTTCAACCAAGAACCTAGGAGAACAATATTCTCACAAAATGGATTTGATCCAAAATAACATCAAAGTTGTCATTTCATGTGTTTTAGGCCTCATACATATAGAAGTGTGTGACCCACCTAATCATGGCATTAAAACACCCAATAACTCCCACTTAACTCAACCACCATAATCATGCGTTAATTGGCCTAAAATCCCTCGTCTTGACTCTTTATCCCCCTAATTATGTGGTGGTTACACTTGTTTCTCACATTCAAAGTGCAACCCCCATAATCAATACAATTTTATGCACCCTAATGAGGAGTTTCTTTTGGCATGTAAGCCAAAGATTCCCTCCCTAAGACTCTCTAGTAAACTTGTGTACATCATGGTAAGTAGTGGACTTGACCAAAAAATATCACTAATGAATTGGGCCTAAACACACCAACCATTACACTTATTGAAAATAAAAGGAAAAAAAAAACCAAGACATGGGCTTGGACGCCCTCTTCATGCTTCTTGGGTTTGGATGAGCAAAGTTATTAACTTGGGCTCATTGTCTTCATTACTTGCACTTGCACTTGGGCTTGTGTCCATTAAAAGAGCCGCCATTTGATTTAGAGCTTCTTGGGCCTTTTTGGTCCTAACTCTTGTCATGGGCTCACCAAGTCCTTGAATGGCACCTTGATCCATGATCGTTATTGAGCTCATGTCATTCTTGTTGCAAAGTTGACTTGCCCCCCCCTTGGCCTCTATCATACCCTCCTTCTTTAAGAGAATTCGTCCTCGAATTTATTACTTCAATCCCTACATCAAATGAAAGACATAGATTCCAAGAAGATAAGTCAATATCAAGTACATTTTTATTTATTTTCCCAACAACTTGCAATAGCCCATCTCTTCAAGGGTGGACCTTTGATTTCCTTTTATTGGGAAACCTTTTATTCTTTTTATGTACACACACCCATCCTCCGGGATCAAATGGAAATTAATAGAAACCATTAAATGTAGCAAGTAGGTGTAACACATTTCCATCTTGTACAATCCTAACACATTCATAGCCAAGGTAATGAATTATAAGATTAAGCAGAAAATTATACCTCTTGTGAAAATCTAATTTCAAGTTTACCTTTGTTGGCTTGAACATAGTCATAAAAGAAAATGTACTTTCTCTTTTTAAAGGCTCCTAAGAAAGTTGAGCCTCTTGGACATTCTCCTTATTACAAACAAGAGATGGTTCTTTTTCAAACAAGATAATCCCCTCAAACACATTAGGATCATCATATGAAAGCTTAAAAGAATTTACAAGAGTGGGTAGAGTAAGAAGGGGAATAGTAGTTAACCCATCAATTATTGTCACATGCAAACCTTTAGAGCTCATAACAAGCCTCAAAATGCCAACTTTATTTTGAACAAAAGAATATGTGAGCAAGTTAGCAAACAAACTTTCTCTAAGTAATCCAACACATTCCTCAAATTTGTTGTGATAAATCAAATGAACATTAGAAAGCACAACAACACATTTATCAAGGGAACTCGTTCAAGTCTTGGTTCATAATTCGCAAATCAATCTTAGGAAGATGATAAGAGTCATGCAATTCATCAAGAAGGGTTTCATTCCTATCAAATGTAGAAGAATAACTAGACCCATGCAATTTACCGAGCATATTACCAAATTTTGTGTTAAGATATCCATGTTTTGGGAAACCATGCAAGTTCCCAAACCTTGGGGGTACTTCCTTTGGGATTAGCTCTTCAATTAAATCGGTTGTCTTGCAAGCTTCCATTGGAGGAACGTCTTCGATTTCCTTCAAAAGAGAATCAACACAAGTAGGCAAAGAGTTAGGAAAAACATCAAAACAAACATTTACTTTTTCCACCTCACCGATTGTTTAGCTCTCATCTCTTTCTTTTCTCTCACTCTTTTCCACACTCTCATATTTTTCACATTTTTCTCTTGATTCTTTTTCACATTTTCATCAATCTTCTTTTCACTTTTTTTCACTCTTTTTTCATTTTCTCTCAAATTAGGAGAGACTTCCATAGGTTTCTTTCCATTAGCACTAGCCATGGTCTCCTTAGAAGTTGAAGTGTTGCCCTCCTTCTTTGATTTGTTACGAAGAGTATGGCAATGGTATGGAGCATATCTTCTCCTCATTATTTTC
The DNA here is from genome assembly GCA_030762895.1 of Sophora flavescens. Lineage (NCBI taxonomy): Eukaryota > Viridiplantae > Streptophyta > Magnoliopsida > Fabales > Fabaceae > Sophora > Sophora flavescens. The sequence goes on from JAUPTC010001478.1 coordinate 9,400, forward strand.
TCATCTCATCCCAAGTCTCAATAGGCTCCGCCCATATCTTCTTCTCTCTTTTTGCAATTGATCCCACCAAACAAGTGCATAGTCCTTAAATTGAAGAGATGCTATCTTCATTTTCTTTTTCTCATTGTAATTATTGCCATTGAACACTTGCTCTGTCTTCATCTCCCATTTCAAATAGACTTCGGGATCATTCCTCCCATGAAAGGTAGGAACTTGGATCTTGACCCTTTCAATCCTATCTTCTCGGTTTTGAAGGATGGCAAGTTGTCTATCATAATTTGCACTCATTTGCTCCATTTTCCTTTGAAGGTTTTGTATTTGAGTAGCCATTCTATCATGAAGAGTTGAAGACCTTGGAGAAAATGATGGAATATCTTCATGGGCTGCCATCACTTGGACACAATATCAAAAGATAACAAGAAATTATAAAATTCCTCACTACACTCCCTCACTTGTGCACACAAATGTATATAACTCAAATTGACTTTTTCCACACAAGATGTAATTTTTCACTCTCACCTTTTTTCACTCAATTGTTCTCTTTTAGGCCTTAGAGGAGTCAAACACAATCCACACAAAAATCAAAAATCAAGTAACAAAAATCACAAAACTTATCAAAACGAAGGAGACAAAAGGAAAGGCTAGAAAAGCAAAGCTTTGGAAATAAGAATAAGGAAGAAAGGAAATATTTTCTTTCTTTCTTTTTTTCAAGAACACAAATTGCTCAAATAGACTTTTATCTTCCTTTTTTTTTTTCAAGATTTCATGCACAATTTTTTTTTTCTTATAATTTGTGCAAATTTTTTTTTTCAAACTTTGAAGATCACACTTGCAAACTTTTTTTTTTTTGAGCAAGAACAACAACCACGAAATTTCCCTTCACAAATAGAATCAAAGTGTAATTTTTTTTTTTTTGGATAGTTTTTGGGTTTAAAAGAAGAAAAGAAGAAAGGTAGAAGATGAAGAACAAAAACACAGAAAATCCAACCAAAGCCTAAGCTCTGATACCACTTGATGACAACCAAATGGTGAGGTTGCCTTTGATGATCTTTTTTGGTTGAATTTTAAGCAAGTGGATTTTCATGTAACACTTTGTAACAAAATTAGGTGGAGAAAGAAACAAAAAAAAATGGATGGGAAAGAAATGGTGGAGGCGCCACAAACAATGTTGTTTGATAAGCCTATGAAGTTCGCCACAAGAATCTTGGATTCTTGATAAGAACAATAGTTTGGTTCAACCAAGAACCTAGGAGGACAATATCCTCACAAAATGGATTTGATCCAAAATAACATCAAAGTTGTCATTTCATGTGTTTTAGGCCTCATACATATAGAAGTGTGTGACCCACCTAATCATGGCATTAAAACACCCAATAACTCCACTTAACTCAGCCACCATAATCATGCGTTAATTGGCCTAAAATCCCTCATCTTGACTCTTTTATCCCCCTAATTACATGGGTGGTTACACTTGTTTCTCACATTCAAAGTGCAACCCCCATAATCAATACAATTTTATGCACACTAATGAGAAGTTTCTTTTGACATGTAAAGCAAAGATTCCCTCCCAAGACTCTCTAATAAACTTGTGTACATCATGGTAAGTAGTGGACTTGACCCAAAAATATCACTAATGAGTTGGGCCTAAAACACCAACCATTACACTTATTGAAAATAAAAGAAAAGAATAACCAAGACATGGGCTTGGACGCCTCTACATGCTTCTTGGGTTTGGATGAACAAAGTTATTAACTTGAGCTCATTGTCTTCATTACTTGCACTTGCACTTGGGCTTATGTCCATTAAAAGAGCCACCATTTGATTTAGAGCTTCTTGGGCCTTTTTGGTCCTAGCTCTTGTCATGGGTTCACCAAGTCCGTGAATGGCATCTTGATCCATGATCGTTATTGAGCTCATGTCATTCTTGTTGCAAAGTTGACTTGCCCCCCTTGGCCTCTATCAGCTTACCAACCTTCCTTCTGTTGAAGAGGTAAGAAATGTTGTTTTCTCAATGAACTCTGAGGGTGCCACTGGCCCTGATGGTTTTGGTGCTTTCTTTTTCCAGTACTATTGGAGTTTAGTTAAGGATGATGTGGTTTAGTCTGTTTTGCAATTCTTTTCCCAAGGTTGGCTTCTCCCTAACATAAATGCTAATCTGGTAGTTCTAGTGCCAAAATGTCAAGGAGCAGACAAAATTGATCAGTTTAGGCCAATTTCTTTGGCTAACTTCAAGTTTAAGATTATCACTAAAGTGATGGCGGACAGATTAGCTAAGGTTGCATCAAAAATCATTTCTAAGGAGCAAAGAGGATTTATCCAGGATAGACATATTGCTGATTGCATAGGAGTCACTTCAGAAGCTATAAACTTGTTAGATAAAAAAGCTTTTGGTGGGAACATTGCTCTAAAGATAGATATAAGAAAAGCCTTGGACACTTTGGATTGGGGATTCCTTCTCAATGTGCTAAAAGCTTTTGGATTTGACTCAAAGTTCTGTTCTTGGTTTAACACTATCCTTCATTCTGCCAAATTGTCAATTTCTGTAAATGGGAAGGCTGCAGGTTATTTTTCATGCAAGAGGGGAGTTAGACAAGGTGATCCACTCTCCCCCTTGCTTTTCTGTTTAGCAGAAGAGGTTCTGAGTAGAGGAGTGTCAAATCTGGTTCAAAAAGGCTTGCTGAGTCCTATGAATGGTCCTAGAGGAACTAATATCCCTTATCATGTGTTATATGCTGATGATGTCATGATTTTTGTAGAGGGACTTTGAGGAATATGCATTGTCTCATGGATTTATTCTTAAGATATGCTGAAACTTCAGGGCAAGTTATAAACCAGCAGAAGTCTACCTTCTATGCTGTGGATCAATAACCCCCATCAGGTTGAGCAGAATTGCTGAGGTCCTTGGATTCAAAATTGGCAAGCTCCCATTTATATACCTTGGTGTCCCTATTTTTGTTGGCAAGCCTAGAAAGGTTCATTTGCTCCCAATTGCTGATAAGATAAAATGTAAATTAGCATCTTGGAAGGTCAGTCTGCTATCCATGGCAGGAAGAGTAGAGTTAGTGAAATCTGTAATTCACAGCATGCTAGCATACAACTTTTATATTTATCAATGGCCAGCAGAGTTTGATCAAGCTCGTTGATAAATGGATCGGGAATTTTGTTTGGAGTGGTGATATTAATTCAAGGAAGTTGGTGACAGTCCCTTGGCATAGAGTTTGCAAGGCTACTTGTGAAGGTGGTTTGGGTTTAAGGTCTCTTAAAGCTGTGAACAAAAGCTGCTATGCTGAAATTGGCTTGGCAATTCATTTTTGCATCAAAACAGTGGTCTGAAATTCTTAACGCTAGAACTATAAGGAATGGCACAATGATCAATTATAGCATAAAATCTTCCATTTGGCTAGGTATAAAGCAGCATATTATGACAGTAATGCAAAATGTCAAATGGCAGGTTGGGGATGGTAGAAGTATCAATTTCTGGACTGACTTATGGTTATCTCAGCCTGTGGTTAATTTGCTTGATATTAGCCCTTAGCTTCATCATTGTCCTAAGGCTAAAGTTTCTGATTTTATTCAGGATGAAGATTGGGCCATTCCAAATTTCCTAAGGCATAACTGTCCTGCTATTGCTTCTGAATTGCAACATATTACTATTCATTAGTTTCAAGCTAAGGATCAACTGATGTGGAGTAAGACAGATTCAGGATCCCTGTCCTTGAAAAGAGGCTTATTTGTTTTACAATCCTCCAGGCTCAGTGGATCATTGGAGTAAGTTGTTATGGCACAGGTTAATTCCACCTTCTAAGTCGATTCTTCTTTGGAGAATTCTTCACAACAGGTTACCAACTGATGACAGCCTTTGGCTTAGTGGCATTGTTACTGTTTCTATGTGTAGCTTGTGTGGGGAAGATGCTGAATCAGTGCAACATCTTTCTGCTCCTGCAAAGTTGCTAAATCATTCTGGAGCTGGTTGGCTCCTACTCTTAATTGTGGTATTGATTCAAGTGGCATTACCACTATCCTGTCAGTTTGTGATAAGCAGCATTCATCTCAAGTTAAGGATCTGATTGTTGCTTGTGTTGTTCACATTTTTTGGATTAGCTGGTACATTAGAAATTAGATTCGTTGGTGCAGCAAGAAAATTCCTTTTAAGACATCTCTTTCCATGGTAATCTCTATTGTTACTATCACTGGAAGCCTCAGCAAGGGAAGCATGTATACAATTCGGGACTTCTCTATATTAAAATCTTTTGGTATTGTTTGTAAGCCAAGGAAAGATGAATCTATTGTTCAGGTTAACTGGTTCCCTCCAGCTTGTAATTGGGTGAAATGCAACACTGATGGTGCTGCAAAAGGTGCTCCGGGAGCAGCTGTTGTGGAGGAATTTTTAGGGGTCATGCAGCTGAAGTTCTTGGTTGTTTTGCTGCTGACATTGGAGTTTCTCATGCTCTACATGCTGAGTTGTCTGGTGTTATGTTTGCAATTGAAGTAGGTTTCAAAAAAGGTTGGCATAATCTTTGGATTGAATGTGACTCACAACTAGCCATCCTTGCTTATAGATCTATTAGCATTGTGCCTTGGAAACTAAGGAATAGATGGAGAAATTGTTTATTATTGTCTAAAAATATGAATTGTGAATTACTCATATTTTTAGGGAAGGGAATAATTGTGCGGACAAGTTGGCTAATGTAGGAGCCACAAGTCAAGGTTTTTATTGGTGGGAATTAGTTCCTAATTTTATTAGTGAAGACTTCTATCGTAATAGAATAGGGCTTCCTAATTATAGATTCTCTTAAACTTTCATGGGTTTTGGTTGATGTCCCCCCATGTTTTTTTGTATTTTTTCAATTCTTTAATAAATTGAGGTGTGCTGCAAATGATAGGTAGAGCTTGGGGTACCAGCCTAGATGGGATGTCAAGTTTTATTGTGATCCTTTTGCATGCCTTCTTTGTTTTTTTTAAAAAAAAGTCTTCAACCTGGCCTGGAATTAGAGGAAAGCTTGCAACTGCCATTTCCAACTCTTCTTGGCTTATTGGTAATGGTAAGTCTGTGAATTTTTGGAGTGATCGGTGGATTTCAAGGCCGATTACTGAATTACTCAACATCCCTTCTGCTTGGCCTTCATCTCTAAATGCTACTGTGAGTGACTTCATTGTTAATAACAAGTGGAATTTAATTGATGAAGTGTTCCACAGATTCCCTATTCTAGTCAATGAAATATCTACGATTAAAATTCCTGTTGCTGCAGATAAGGACCTACTGGCTTGGAAAGATGTTGATTTAGGTATGCTTAGCTTTATGGATGCTTATAGGCATTTCTCTCTTGATTCCCCTAGTGTAAACTGGCCTTCAGTAATTTGGAATTCTTGTATTCTTCCTAAGAACTCTTTTACTCACCTGTCAGGATCAATCTCTAAAGGACACAACTCTGCTTCTATGAATGAGTCTGTAATCCTGAATAAATTTTCAGTCAATGGTCATCCATGTTTAGCTCCCAAAATTATTCAAGTGCAGTGGCATCCATCTTTGTCCCCTTTGGTGAAATGCAATAGTGATGGAACAACAAAAGGAACACCTGGTCAAGCTGCAGCTAATGGTATCTTTAGGGACAGCAAAGGTGCCTTCCTTGGTGGTTTTTCAGCTTTTATTGGAAATACAATGTCTCTTCATGTTGAAATCTATGCAGCCATGATTGTAATTGAAGAAGCATTCAAAAGAGGGCCTTTTTGACCAAACTGAGTTCTTTTTAGAAACTATTTATCAGTTTAGGGTTATTCTGAAACTATTTACCAATGGGGGTCCTTTAGGACACGTGGTATATTTTTTTTTCCCCACTGACGGGTCAAAAGTGTCAGTCCTACCACTTTTTTTTAAAAAAAAGAAAAAAGACAAAAGAAGGCGCCATTTGCAGTGGCGCCTCCCCCTGCAGTGCGCCACGTGGCACTGTAGGAGGCGCCCCCAAACCAAAAAATTGGACGCCTGCAATTTTAAAGGAACAATGCTACAATTTTAAAGGAACAATGCTACAAAAAAAATTATACTATAAGTATAGGGAGTAACGATGACATTAATGATAAAGTATCTATTTAAAACAACATGAGGCAATAAAAAAAATCTTGTTATAATGAGTAGCAAATAATATCACAGGAGGCATAAAAATAATAGCAATAACAATTTACACCAATAAATATTCATCAATTATTACATAAGAATAAAAAAATTACCTTATAAGAATTAAAAAAGAAAGTCACCTGCAATTTTAAAGAAACAATGCGACAAAAAAATTAAACTATAAAGTATCGGGAGTAATGATGACATTAATGATAAAGTATCTATTTAAAACAACAAGAGGCAATAAAAATTACCCCAATAAGTTTGTCATGTTGTTTCATTGTTATATGGAAATTAGTTTCAACAACATTGTTAGAGTAAATATTATTTACTACTTGTGATAGTCATTTTGAATAAATTTCAGAATGTTTATGAACTTTTGAATGGACTAAAATGTCAAAAATCAATATTTTTTTATTTCTTAGAAACCAAATACATCTTGATATTGTTTGTGGGGATCGTTTTTAAATCTTTTTTTTTTATATTTTTATTTTTGTTTAGGTGAAATAACTTAATTTGATAAAACAAAGTCGAGCACAATCGAGTAAATGAAGTAAGTTTCTTAAAAAGAGTCAAGACATTGTTAAAAGAGGCCAAATTCATTTATCTCAACACTAATTTAAATAAAGCGGTAGTCTCAAATAACTTTTTACCGAGGTCAAATAACTTACTCCCAATGGAAAATTGCAAACTTAGATTGCATAATGTAAACTATTTTCAATAATGTGAAGCTCATTGGACAAATAACACAAGAAAATAAATAACTACATGACCAATAACATAATCCAAGAGTGTTTTATAAAAAAAAACATAATTCAATAGAAAATAAAAAACTATTTTCTCTTGCAAAGTTCTCTTGCCAATTGATTTAACCATTGATCACCATTGACCGTAACTTTGACAATAGACAATTCTTTATGATTTTTGGACCTCTTGAGTAGCATATATTGGATTTCGTTGTTTGAAGCCTCTAGTGAGGACTTCTGGATTATTCTATATTCATGCGATCTCTATGACTCCGTTTAGACGCTTTTTTCTCCAACATTGGTAGTAAATAATATTTACTCTAACAATGTTGTTGAAACTAATTTCCATATAACAACAGGAAATATCATGGCAAACTTATTAGGGTAATTTTTTATTGCCTCTTGTTGTTTTAAATAGATATTTTATCATTAATATCATCGTTACTCCCGATACTTATAGTATTTTTTTGTCGCGTTGTTCCTTTAAAATTGCGGGTGACTTTCTTTTAATTCTTATAAGGTAATTATTTTTTTTATTACTGTAATAATTGATGAATATTTATTGGTGTAAATTGTTATTGCTATTATTTTTATGCCTTCCTGTGATATTATTTGCTACTCATTATTACGAGATTTTTTATTGCCTCTTGTTGTTTTAAATAGATACTTTATCATTAATGTCATCGTTACTCCCTATACTTATAGTATAATTTTTTTGTAGCATTGTTCCTTTAAACTTGAGCGTCAATTTTTGGTTGGGGGGTGGGGGTGCGGTGCCACTCCCTATCTGTCCGATTGGTGCCTACCTTTTGTCTTTTTAAAAAAAAAAAAAAAAGTGGCGGTAGCTTCCCAGCTCGACGTCAGTGAAAAAAATAAAATATGTCACGTGTCAAAATGACCCCATTGGTAAATATTTTCAGAATAACACTAAGTGTAAATAGTTTCCAAAGGCAGTTTGGTCAAAACAACAGGATGGTTAGGCTATGGCGAGTGTGATTCAAAGCTAGTGGTGGAGGTTTTTAGTTCAACTAACTTAGTGCCATGGAGTCCTAGAAATAGATGGAAAATTTGTCTCTTCCTCATTTCAAAAATGCATTTCCATATCACATGTCTATAGGGAGAAAATTCTTGTGCTGATAGTCTAGCTTCAAAAGAGTATTGTTCTTAGAAATTTTTGTTGGTGGAATCATCTTCCCTGGTTTCATTAGGGATGATTTTTGTAGAAATAGAGCTAGGTTTGCCTACATATAAATTCAAATGACTTTTTGTCTTATGGGTTTAGCTTCAAGTCCCCATTTATTTTGTGTTCTTTTTTCTTGTCATTAATAAATTTTAGGCATGTTGCAAATGATTGTTGAAGCTATTGGTGCCAACCTGGTTGGGATCGCATAGGTTAATGGTGATGTTTGATGCCTTAGTGTGTGTGTGTGTGTGTGTGTGTGTGTGTGTGTGTGTATATATATATATATATGAAATGAATAAATAATTTAGTACTTAATTGTTTTGTTATAAAAAATGATCAAAAGGAAATAATTCCTAATGATTTCTAACAACAACAATTAGTTCATCAAAATTTTCTATAAGCTGTGTCTTGAAGCCTTCCACCGCATCAATGATATCTGTGATCACCATTAGAAGATGCCAATGGATAGGATGGGCTGTAAGAACTTTTGCCCTCATGAAGATGACTCCTCTTGAGTTATTTTTCTCTTCTTGGGATCCTGCTCAATAGCGCACAGCATAGCGCTATTAAATCATAAATCTGTTGTAGTGATAGGATTACATCAATTGAAGAATTCTCGGTTTAAAAGCATTTGTTGTTAACTATCATCCTCGGCCTCCTCAAATAATAAAGTAAATTGATTGGATTCCTCCAAATTGTAATTAGATAAAATCAGTTGAGATGGTGCTTCAAAGGGATCTCCAGGACAAGCTTCTTGTGGAGGCATTTATAGGGATTATAGAGCTTCGTTATAGGGGTGTTATGCAGCAAATTAAGGTGGCAACTTCTCTTTTTGCAGAACTTCATGGAGCTATGATGAGTATTGAGATTGCTAAAGCTAAAGGTTGGAAAAAATTATGGCTGGAATCGATTCATCACTTCTTCATTTGACTTTTAAAAATATAAAGGTGGTTCCATTGGAATGTTAGAAATCGTTGGAATAATTGTTTGAGAATTACAAGGAATATGAACTTCATAGTATAGCATATTCATAGGGGAGGAAACTCATAATCTTTGACAAGTTGGCAACTTATGGGGGCTTCACATTCGGGATTACATAGTGGGATTCAATCCCATATTTTATTAGAGATGAATTTTGTTGAGATATGTCTCAAAAATCATGTAATATGAAGTTGAAGTTGTAGAGGCATAATCGATTATGGTAATGGTGTAATCGATTATATGTTTGGAAAAACATAGTATGCCGATTAGGATAATTGATTATGGTTAGTATCAGAAAATGCGTCACAAGACGGATAGCATAATCGATTATGTTCAACCGGATAATCGATTATGGAGCTACTTGATGCAACTATCAGAAGTTGGTTAGTTAGTCGGTATCATAACTAACTTGGATAAGCTCCACAAGGATTGGTTACTTCATATGGAAGACTTACATAAGTCTATAAATAGATATCATGTATAGGACAGTACATCACAAAATAAGACACAATGTAGAGTGGAAAAAGAGAGGGGTTAGTGTGAGGCAATTGTATCTTGAGAGAAAATCATAGAGTGATTGTGAGTTGGGGATCAAGGGTTGAGAGAATAGAGATAAGCTTGGGTTTTGCCATGGTTCCTCGAGAGGGTGAAAGGGCAAGAACACAAGAGTTTTCTATTGTAACCAGATCTATACTCATTCTCCAAGATAGTAAAGGTGGAATGGAGACTTGTCGTGCTCTCTCCCGTTGCGAAGGCCACAATGGCGAACCACTAAAATCTCGGTGTCTCTTCTTTTACCGTTTATCTCTTCTTTTTGTTATTGATTAGTTCATATTATGGTTGATTTGCATGTTTAATTGTTCTTGCTTGTTTGCTTTCATGGTGCATTACCTCTATGGAGGTTTCGTGGCAAATAACCCAACACATTTTTAAAAATAGATTTGGCTTGCCAAATTTTAGGTTCAAATGACTTTGTATTTTCCATGGGTTTTTGGTTTTAAGTCCCCATGATTCGTGTATTTTTCTCTTTTTTTGATAAATTTAAATGAAATGCACCAAGCCAAATAGAATCTAAGGTGAACCTAGTTGGGATGTTAGATTTTATGGTGATCTTTAAGTATCATTTTTCTCTTAAAAAAAGATAGGATTACAAATTTTCCCGATTGAATCTATGAGTGTAATAATCTTTAGAACTACCCAAAACACAATTCAAAAGAGATATAAAGGGGGAATCATGTATTAACAACTTCACACCTAAAATGCCTAACCGTACAAATATATTAATACTTGTAGGATCACTCATTCCCAAAGCTTCACTTGCATCGCTTGATGCGGGTAAATCACCCTTACAAGTCCAACCATGAACAAAACTTCCGTAGGGAATCACGACTGATTTCTTTCTCTTAAATGGAAATATGAAGTAAATGGAATGAAATCTATTTGTTTGGACTTAACACCACTAATTGTGTCAGCCAGTACAGGGAGAAGACCAATGGCGTCATAAACACAGTAGATAAATTGAAATAAATAACTAGCTCGAGTTAATGCCAATTCACTAGTGCGAAAAAAGGGATTACATCGGTTATTTTTGGCTTTCACATCGGTTTAAAGCGATGTTGAAGCGATGATGTGGTTTATTGGTATTTTCACATCGGTTTCTAGATGTTTATAATATTTATCACGTGAGTTAACTCTTACTTGAGTGTGGAAGAGTAATTGTCAGTTAGTATCCTATTGTGGAAATTTCAACACACATCGGTTTATTTAAAACGATGTGTAGAAAATGAGAATTCCACATCATTTTAATAAAGACCGTATGTAAGTCTCACTTTTTTCCCTGTATTTACATTTCTATATTCCTTCCCCCATGTTTGTTAATGCGAGATCAATATATACAGAATAACATGTAAATATTCTCAACACAACTAACATATATTGAATTTATTACGAACAATACATATATATATATATACGTTCAAATGCATTCAGAGACAACAAAATAATTAGAAACTAAAAGCTACATGATATATTATAGATTTCATATCAAAATACATATAATCAAAAAAGTAATAGCTAGTACTGATAAGTTTTAACTAACTACATATATACAAACTATGGTTGATACACTTCAAGAAAGAAAGTTGCCCAACGCCTCTTTATGTTGTTGATATAGAGATCGGATAATGGGTTGGATTGTTGAATATATGAATTTAATTGGACAAAAGATTATATCTTAAGTAATAAACTAACATAAAACATATAACAATCTATACTATTACTTCTAATTGTGTCAATTAACATTTACCTCGTGCCATCTTCGGTGATCGGAGGAGATAATTTCCAACATCGCGCATCATAGTAGCCACATTCCCATGACCCCGTTATACGTGACTACTTACAAATGAAACGATTAGAATATGAGGAATTAAATAAAAAAGGAAATCAATTATTGTACCACTGCATTTGATGCATTTGAACTAATAAATATCCCGTTGGGAATAATCCATCGATAGCCGAGTCGCCTTTCACCACGCAACATGTGGGTTGCATTAATAGACCTATCATGACAAAAACATTAATTAAAGTATATCTAATAGATTTAGGATAATTAAAACAACTGCATTACTGATTATAAAGTATTTTAATGCTACGTTTTGATGATAAGTCTTGAGTTGATTAGCGGCTTATTTCAATGATGAGAAGAAGACCACGGCGTTCATTCTTGGGTACAAAAGTGATTGCAATGTAGGTGTATTTGGGCAGGTTAGTGACTAAGTCATATATAGTTATACTTAAATAGCACGGTCCTCACTTATTGAGATAAGGGCAGATAGAATTGATGATCGTCTCGGGCAAGTATATCACGTATGGTAGTGACGGAGTCTTGATACTAGGAGAACATCACCTGAATGAACATGGGGTCAATGAAGCCCATAAAGGGGCGAGGTGGTCGACTAACTACGATACGGATACCTAATATATTGGAAAAACATATTAATTATCATAGTATTTAAAATTAATTATTACATAACATAAATAAAAATGTGCTTAGTGCACCATAGCGATATATGTACGACTAGCCATTTCTTTAATCAATACCGTCTCGGTAAGTTTCTTCTAGGATACTCGGTTCATCACCGGTCGGTATATTCCAACCATACAAAGTGCGTCAGTTCGATGGTAAAAACTTTGTCTGGCGACTAAAAACATCCCCATAGCAGTGCCCCTTTCATCTCCCAAACAACATAGATATATATTAGTAATCAGGTGTTCCGTTATTAATTCATTAATAACTAAATAGTAAATGAATATGGGCGGGGACATCTCATAATTCTAGATCTGACCTTTAAGCCATCTCATTTCAACATCTATAGAATAAAAATCAAGCATTATATTTAAACAATAATAAATTATTTCATATATAGACCCCAAACCAACTATCAAGATCCTGTCACAACGGCGGCTAGTGCGCGACAGGAGGTCAAGTACAGGGCGACCCATTTTTTGACCCTCCGTTTAGGAACGGAGACCAGCATCGACATCTCGAATAATCTCCAATGACCCCCGGTGATCACCATTAAAGGACCTGGCGTAGAGTATTACCAAGTTATTACCTACACAATGCCAGCGTGGTGATGATGATCGTCAGCATCCTGGCTCCACCTGCTCCGGTCGCCCGTCATCATCATCATCATCACCGTATCATCATTTGGGGATGATGAGGAGGGGATCACCTGATCCCAGAGTGCCACATGGACAGAGGGGTTGGATAGAGGGTTGGTGACCTGGGACTCGGCAAGTCCTACGATTCGTTACAAGTAATTCATGGTAAGACCGGATATCGTTCTCGAGATCGTAGACAATTACCGCTTAGCAAATTTGGCTACTATCAGAAGTTCAATTTTTGGTGAAGGTTGTTCTAACATCTAACAAGCAAACAAGAAAATGTTTTGTTCTTTTTGGATTTCAAGCTGTTAATGTGAAAACCGAAAGATGAATAACAATGAGATAGAATTGCGGGGTTAGACTAAGATAATCCTCCCTTGATTGTTATGAAATGATATAACCACGGTTCTACTTAATGACAATCTAATCTTTTCTAATATGCCGACCTAATATGCTAGGAGCATTGAGCCTAAAATCCCAAATTAAACCCCATGTCTTGGGGTGGATTAATAAGAAATTGCATTAAGAATAAAGATTGTAAGATTGCATGACAACACCTATGTCTAGATTCTTGGACTACTTGGCATATTAATTCATGAGCATGCTTTTAACCTCAACCTTTCGATTGTCTATTAAAGCAACTAATCATTCCCTAAGATGATCGACCTAGGAAAGCATTAGCATAGAATTATACCTCAAAAGAAAGAAGGAAAGCGCATTAATATCAAGTCATTTACACCAAGTTAGATAAATAGTAATTTATCAATTTGACACAATGGTGAAGACAAAACAAAAGAGAGTTACTGAGAGATGAACAAGGGAGAGAGCTCCATGGAATGATGCAGCGACCAGCACGGCGGCGAGGATTTCTCTTTAGGGTTTCACAAATCTCGCTTTCTTACGATACCTTTCATTCTTTTATCACAAGTGGCGGTCACGGCCGTGATGATCATCACGCCGGCCGTGACGAGGAGATTCACGACTCTTCGGTTCTCCCCAAACTACTCTTTTGGCGAGCACTTATTTGTGACGAGCCACTTATGATGCCGTGATCCCCATCCACATTCCGTGTGATACGACCTTTGGAGGTTTAAGGTCACGGCGTGATGTAATCACGGCTGGCGTGATAGTCTCCTTTGGTGGTTTTGGCTGTCAGGTCTCGCCCTGGGTGAGTCTTTCTTCCGCAACCCGAACCCATTTCGCACCCCATGATCTCCATCACGACGGCCATGGTGATCTCTCGACTTTTGGTGGTTTTGGGGTCCACGCAGTAGTGATAGCCATCACACGACCGAGAGGCCGTGGCGACTTCGACTTTTGGCCCCCTTTTTCTTCAGTTTTCAGCCATCTTTTCTCCGACTTCCTCGTGGCTAAAACTTGGGCATTTAATCAAAATCCCTGCAAAACAACACCAATACCACCTTATCTAGTTCCAAATGAAAAACTAAACAAAATCCAACTAAAATGGCCTAACTAAATGCAAATGCATGCAGAAATGTACATGGAAAATGAAGTGAAATCACTCATCAAATCACCCCAAGCTTAAGGCGTTGCTTGTCCTCAAGCAAAAACCAAAGACCATAAGATGAAAACGGCTAGGGACAATGATAGTGAACTAGAACCGAGTAAAATGATCAAGCTTGACGGTCAGTTATTTCAGCAAAGAGATAATCAATTCAAGTTCAATTAGGGCTTAGTTTCCCCCAGACTCATTCTCACTAATTCGGGCACTCTATCTCACTTGAAGCTCACCTGAGCTTGTTCATTTGTAGCTCTCTTTCTTGCCTCACTCACTCAGTGTTAAGGGATATGACATTTCACTCCATTTTCCTCAAGAATGATTCTACCATAAGCTTGCTATCGACCAAATCTTCACTTTATTAATGACATCTAGGAATGAGGGTCTTATTCTTTGGTTGTAATGAGCCATGGGATCAATTTTCAAGGTGAGATTTCCAGAGCAGGGAAATTTCAAAGGTTGCTACAAGCAATCCCGAGCATTGCGAGCACGACCTTCTAAAATACCTTTCTTTGGGTTTCGAGGTTTACTCTTCCACATCTTGTTTTTTTTTTCTTTCTTTACTTACCGATTCCTTTGTCATCCTTCATTTATTCTTTTTCTCTTACTTTTTTTCTTTTGTTTAGAAGGAGGAGATTTTTTCAATTCAAAGGAAAGTAAATTTTGATTCATTTTTTCTTTTCATCATCCCCAGGCTTTCGACTACATTTCCAAATACTTTTGCACAGTACTTTGAAAGGTCCCTCGCCGCATCTTAACATGACAATTCGGTACCAGAAAAACGTACTATTCATTCGGGCTCAAAATAGGGCAAGCTAAAGGTAGCATTATTCGTTCAAGCTGGAAAGCGGGGAAAAAAAACACCTATATTACTCAATCTGCTTTTCAAAAAATATTCTACAAAGAATTTTCAAGTTTGAAATGGTTTTAAATCCGAGTTCTGAAAAACAATCCAGAGAGGAACACACTACCCACAAAGAATGGGGCAGATTTAGTAGTACCCTAATGGCTCAAAGCTCACATTTATCGGTTCAAGAACCCGGTAAAACATAAAATCATTGAAACAAATGCCTAATCATCAACTATCCAGGACCATCTGAAGCATATTTAATGAAGCCATATCACGAGA
>JAUPTC010001479.1:0-24724 GCA_030762895.1 Sophora flavescens
GCATGAGTTGGAAATGAAAGGCATGAGCTTGAGTTGGACTCCAAGCGAGCGTGAGCTCGAAATGTTAGCAAGGTATTTATTCATTTCTTCAATATCCAAAATAGTCAAATAATTACTTGTGTTTTTTAGTATAAAAACATATATTTTATTTTCTAAGCGAAGGCCAAGTCGGCGGCTGATCACGCTGTCACCTATCACGTTTGTTCTCACTTGGTGAGGATTATTCGTGTAAGTTTTTGAATGTCCATTTAGGCACGATGGATGGGTGGCATGAAATCAGAGAGGATATTTTCCTTCGTTGGTGACGATCCTGGGTCGCTGCGAAATTACGTGCGGATGAACGACAATGTCATGGAGTCTACAGTGCAATCGAGATTTCATTTTAATTTTACTCTTATTTATTTTGAGTATTTTTCCATTTAATAATTTATTTTAATTTCAATATATATATTATATAATTAACATTCACACCACTTTTCTATCTTAGGTATCTCCATCTCGTCTTGACTTGATAAGGGGGCGTTGCATCGTTTTACGGTTTCTTAGATCAAATCCAATCCTTCTGCCGTGTTCTTTGTTGGCGATCGTGAAGTAAATACATAGGGAAAGGTGTTGGGAGAAAATAGAAAGAATTATATACGGCTCCCTTCTTTTGTATCGAGCCATTGGCAGTTGTTGGTACTTTACCGTCTGAGCATACTTGTTCATATTCTTACTGCTTTCTCACCATGATCCATCACCAGAAGGTGAGTGGAAAATTAACAAATATGTAAGTAACTAATCTTAAATTAAAATTTAAGTTTTAATATGAGTTGCTTTTAGTTTTATTACGTACATGATAAATGAGTTTGTTAATTGATCGACATGATTGTTGTTTTATGATAGCGTTTGGCTTGATAGCATAAGTTAATAGCAGATAGGACTTCTAAGGCTTAAGCAAATTCTGCATGGAACATCCTCGAGTTTGGTAGTTTATTTGTCAAATAATTATTATTATAATTACTAATTTATGTATATTCAGCCAGCGTTGAAATTAATTTTGTTAGTAGTTCGATTTCAACACGGCTTGAGTTGGTCGTGCGGCTATTATGTGATGTTTCATATGCGTTATAGTCTCCACATCTATTACGGAAGGATGGAAGAAAGGTAATATTTAAACAACTTGTTAAATTATATATTATAGTTTTGAAGGTGACTTGCATTGATGTTATTATTTATTATTTGAACGTGTCTAGGCATTTATCGACCAATCGCTGTTGAGCAGATGGAGTTAAGAGACTTGAGGATGCGCTTCTTGGGTCTTCTTCAAGTGTGCGGTGAAAAAGGAATTGCCAACATACCTCCGCACTACTTAGATAAATAGTTTTTGTTTAGACTTTAAAAGTAATTAATAACATGTATATATATCCTTAGATAGTTTTGTTTTTAGACATTGGAACTAAAAATTTATTTATATATATACATGGGTTTGGTTTTAAGTCCCCCGGTGTTCAATTTTCCTTTACGAATTACGCCAATGTGTGTGATATTCCGTATTCTGGGGTGAATGCGGGGATAGGGTGAGGAGTGATATTTTAAAGCGAATTTAAAAAAAAAAAACTTATTGAGTCGGTTAAATCGAGCAAGCCCGGCGTTAATAGTACTATATAAAATATCTGATGCTATATTAGCTTCAGTTGTTTTATTACAACACGGCGTTAAAAGTAAAAACTAATGCGTCGGTTCTTTAACAACTGGCGTTAGTTTTATGCAAAATCAGCGTCGTTGTATTAAAGCCCGGCGTTAATAGTTTTATTTTAACGTCGGTTTTGTTAAGGCCGGCGTTAATAGTGTTATATTTGCGTGGGTTCTCATGGCGTTAAAATAACGATTTTGCCCGTCATTTGCATTACGTCGATCGATGATACGGCGTAAAAAATCAATTTTAGCGGCGTAAAAAAGCATATTCACTAGTGAGTCTCACTTGATTCTTGCGCGCGTAGGATACCTTGAGGAACCAAAAATATTCTTATATGTTTTATCCTATTTTCAGCTAATCATTTATTTTAATAAACTATTATCTTATAATTTTTATTTTCTATTTGATTAAAGCTTATTTTGTGTTGCACAAAAAAAAAACTTATTTTGTGAGGTTATAAATATGTATTTAATTATGTTGCACTATTAGTGCCAAAAAAAATTTACATCATTAACCAATTATATATTGACATATCAATAAAATTGATTGATTCTTATAATAATTATCTTAAAATTAATATAAATAGTAATATATAACCGATTGATCGAAGTGGAGGTCGGAGGGGGAGGCCTTCTATCGCCATGGCTCCCCAAGTTTTCAATATATATATATTATTAAAAAAATTGTCTTATATTATGCTAAGTTATTAATTATGTGATGAGTTTAATTAATATGTACGGTCGATGTAAAAATTCTTTATATTATCAAGCAATCAGAACTCATGAATGGCTTATAAGATAGTTAGGATAACAATCAAATATTTTTAATGATGACATGATGTATCCCTGTAGTTGATGATCTAAAAATTTTATATTGACAATATATCAAAATTAAATTTTATAAATACTCATTTATGTATTTTATCTTATAAGTATTTTTTTATATTAATTAATAGATTAATATACTTTAACTAGGTTTTACTAGACCAATGAGAGATGAATTAATCAATATACTCAAACCACTTAATTGCAGTTAAAAAAATAAAAGTTGTGACTCGTATAGTTGATTTCAAACACACTCGAGGCAAATATTATATTTTCTTATAAAATATTATATTTAATTTTGCTACACTAATTATTGAATTTAATTTTAATGCATTCTTGGTATTTATATTAACATTAATTTGTAACTTTTAATATAATTATTATATTGTTATATATGTATTTTTAAAATAATTATTATAAGAATTATATATTTATTTTTTGGTAGATAGAGTTGTGTATTTTTAATGATGCAATAATGTACAACTAATTGATCACTTTAAAATAATAATAATAATTCTATATATATGCCAAATTGGCATAGAAATGGGCTCCCTTTCAAACTTGCTAAAATAGACTATATAATAAACTATTATATTATACTTCCACGGTCCATATATAAGAAATAAATAAGTCCATCTTTTAGGTTCAAAATATTAGATACATGTATCAATTTTCATATATATTAAATGTTAATTTTTAATATTACTCTTATTTGTAATAAGATTTATATTTATATATCAATTTTTAATACAAGTGATTTTTGCTAATCAATATTGAAAAACTGATATAGAATGAGTATTTTTAAAAATCTATATGAGTATTAATTATAATTAACCCATCTCACAAAATTTTCCCGATCTTTATAATTTAAGATTTTTGTCTCTTATTATATAGATTAGTGAGAGTACTAATATACAGATTGAAAATAAAAACAAGTTCTATATGAGGATCAGTGGATGCAATCGTTGAACGGCTGCATCAGAAGATTTTTTTGTTACACTTCACCTTTTTTTTTTGTTTACACGGCTGCATCAGAAGATAATATGTCAATATCCCACATGGTAATTGATTTTTGACGTAGTGAATACCACTGCCTGTATATTGTCTGACTACTGATAATGGTATATGTTACGTGTTATGACACACCGTCTTGTGAAGAAAACTTTATCAACAAAAGATAACTAGCACAAAGAAGAATTCTTATATATGAAAAGAACAAAAACTACAAAGAAGAATTCTTCAAGAATTCTTATCTCTCACAACTCTACTCTTAAAAGGAATGAATTCTCTCTTGCTTTTGCTTGAATGAATTCTCCATTTACATTGCATGTATTTATACTAACATGCAAGCTAAAGAAAGATTGGCTATAAAGCATTCTAAGCCTAAACCATTTATCATGAATGATTTTTATTAACTAAACCATTAAATATTAATGGTTTATAGCTACCCACTAATAATGGCATTCAAGCCAAAAATATAACAAATCTCCACCTTGGCTGAATTCCTCGAGCCATCCAAGATCCATCTTCTATTATGTTGCTCCACTTGATTCTAGTGTCAATCAGCACTTACAATGCCAACTAAGCCCAAACAATGTTTAGACTTCATTGTGGAAGAGCTTTTGTCATCATGTCTGCAGGGTTATCGAGGTGGCAATCTTCTTTACCAACACACCACCACCTAGTAGTTATGACATCACAATGAAATGCATCCTAACATCGATGTGCTTTGTCCTCTCATGGTACATCTGGTTCTTGGTTAAGTGAATTGCGCTTTGACTATCACAATGCCTGAAAAGTCCTTTTGACTTACACCAAGATCACCTACTAGACCTTTAAGCCATAAAGATTCTTTTACGGCTACTGTAGGTCTATACTACGCCTGTAGTTGACAAGGCAATAGTAGACTGTAGTTGCACTTGCCAACCGATAGCACTACCTCCTGCGTGAAAATATAATCAGTCAAGGACCTCCTACGATCAAGATCACCCACGATAACCGAGTCACAACATCCGGTGACATGACCAATAACTCATTTGTTCCTCTCTCAAACACTAGACCCACATCAGTTGAACCCCTCAAATATGAGAATCCATTTCACGACTTGCCATTGAGCCTTCCCTAGATTAGCCATATACCGACTAACAACACTCATTTGCATGTGCAATATCACGGTCTAGTACAAACCATGGCATACATCAAACTTCCAACTGCATTAGAATAAGGCACTCGGGACATGAACTCCTCTTCCTCTTCCGTTTGTGGTGACATTTTTGTAGATAACTTGAAATGAGTCCAAAAGGAGTACTAACCGTCTTTGTATTTTGCATTCCAAATTTTTCTAGAATTTTCCTCAATATAGTTCTTTTGAGATAAACACACCCTTCCCGCTTTCCGATCTCGTATGATCTCCCATGCCAAGAATTTTCTTTGCGGGACCCAAATCCTTCATCTCAAATTCACCACTTAATTGTGCCTTCACCTTGTTGATCTCGGTTGGATACTTACATGCAATTAGCATGTCATCAACATAAAGCAAGTAAATATAGGAGTCATCGGGATAATTTCTTATGATAAACACAACTATCATATTCACTTCTCATATACCCAATATCAATCATGAATGAGTCGAAACACTTATACCATTGCACAGGTGACTGCTTCAACCCATACAATGACTCTCTTCGATAGACACACATGGTCTTCCTTTCCCTGGTACAACAAACCCATCCGGTTGTTGCATATAAATCCTTTCCTCCAGATCACCATGGAGAAAGGCTGTCTTCACATCTAGTTGCTCTAACTCCAAGTCAAGCGAGACACCAAAGCAAGAAGCACTCTAATGGAACTATGCTTTACAACGGGGAAAAAACTTCATTAAAGTCAATACCTTTCCTTTGTGTAAAGCTTTTTGCTACAAGTCTTGCTTTTGAACCTTTTTCCTTATTTCTTCTTGAATATCCACTTACAACCAACAATCTTTCGATCAACTGGTTTCTCAACAAGATTCCAAGTCCGATTTTTGTGGAGGGATTCAAGCTCTTCTTTCATGGCACCAATCCTTGTGATGCTTCATCACAAGTAATCGCCTCATCGAATGAACTCGGTTCTTGTTCATCGATGCTTTCCGCCATGCGAGTGCAAAAGCAATGAAATCCTCATACCTTTGAGGTGGTCAGGTCTGTCTTTTTGGCCACGTCTCTAGACAATGTATATTGAGACTCCGTTGATGTAACCTCTTCATGTGTCTCCTCCGGTTTTGTTTAAGGGCTTCAACTTCAAGCTCCACCTTCTTGCTATCACCATGAACTTCAACTTTATTATCATGGTCCTCATGTGGTCTTAGGTTAAGTATAACTGTCTCATCAAAGGTCAAGTCTCTACTAATTAGGAACTTTGATTCCTTAGGGTCCCACACTGCCCTTTTACACCATCTTGATAACCCAATAATATACATTTCTTGGCTCTTGTCTCCAACTTTCCTTCTTAATATGAGCATAAAATTTGGACACCCAAATACACGCGAAATTGAGTAATTTCTTTGATAGCCCGACCACATCTCTTCGAGTCTTGCAATCAATAGCCGTAGAAGGAGAATCTGTTCACCAAATAACATGTAGTTTTAATCGCCGCTCCAAAATCATGTAGGCAAGCCTGCATTTGAGAGCATGCATCGAGCTCTCTCAAGCAATGTCCTGTTCATTCGTTCCGCCACACCATTTTTGCTGTGGTGTATGTCTACGATTCTATGACGTGCTATTCCTTCATTTGCGCAGTAACTTCATTGAACTCATTGTTGCAAAATTCCAACCCGTTGTCCATCCGAGTCGTTTGACCTTTTTCTCCGTTTGCTTCTTCACCGAGAGATTTCCATTGCTTGAACTTAAGGAACACATCACTTTCCTGTTTCAAGGCATAAAACCAAACTTTCCGTGAATAATCATCAATGAAAGTTAACATGTACCTTGCTCCACCATGAGAAGGAACACTTGGCAGCCCCACAGATCGAATGGA
Source organism: Sophora flavescens (assembly GCA_030762895.1). Classification (NCBI taxonomy): domain Eukaryota; kingdom Viridiplantae; phylum Streptophyta; class Magnoliopsida; order Fabales; family Fabaceae; genus Sophora; species Sophora flavescens. Next base: position 6,517 of record JAUPTC010001479.1, read on the forward strand.
CATAATCAAGAGTCCCTCGCGTTCGTGAACACCAAAGGCTGAACTTTACTCTACTTTGTTTTCCATAAACACAATGTTCTCAAAGTCCAGTTTTCCGGTTCGACGTCCACCAAACAAGCCTCTTGCTAAGCTCATCCATTCCACGCTCACCATATGACCTAACCTCATATGCCACAACGATCTGGTCAATATCCGAAATAGAAGAACCGCAGCTGCACCTACCATCGTGCTACCTTGCAAGATGTATAGTCCATTCTTCAACTTTCCCCTCATAACCATCAAGGCACCTCTAGAAACTCTTAAGTCTCCACCTTCAGCTCGATATGTACAACCAAGAGAGTCTAAAGTGCTCAAAGAAATTAAGTTCTTCTTGAGTTCGGGCACATACCTCATGATCGGTTAATGTTCTCCACAATACCATCAATCATCTTGATTTGCACGTACCTTTGCATGGCTATCCGCAGCACCATCATTCCTCATCGTAACTTTGCCACCATCAACATTTTTGGAATGTGGCAAACCAATCTCTGTTAGGCGTCATGTGGAAAGTACATGCTGAATCAAGAATCCAGTCATCATCATTAACATGAGATGAGACAAACGGAACATTTCCACCATCTCGATTCTTCTCGAGGCAACAACTGCTCCACCAAACTCCGAAATACTCGCTTTGTCTTTCTTTAGCTCCGTATAATTTCTCTTCCAATGCCCCTCTCATTGTGAGTTATAACATTTATTGTTGTTCTTATTCTGCCGTGTGATTTAGACCGTCTTCGTTGGAAACTTTTCTTCCTTTCCTCCATTCTTCCTCTTATGACTAGACCTCGCTTGAGCTAGTACCGCCATATGAATCGTGATTCGCCTTTTCAATTCCCAGACTGTAAGGCCGTTTTTACCTCCTCCATGGACGATGAGTTCTACCGAAAATTATTGTGTCTACAAAATTGTCATAATCCCTCGACAAAGAACTAAGAAGAAGAACAGCCTTTGGTCTTCGTCATCAACCACAACATCAATATTTTTAAACTAAGAACAACCTGGTTGAAATTATCAATATTTTTGTGAATGGACTCACCTTCATGCATCCGCATAGTATATAATTGTTTCTTCAAGCAGAGACGATTATGAAGAGACTTTGTCATGTATCTACTTTCAAGCTTTGCCCAAAGCTTGCCTGCGATCTTTTCTCCAGAGACTTCTCCTAAAACTTCATCACCTAGCGATAACAATATTGCACTATACACCTTTTCATTATCACCTTTTTCGTGAAGGTCGGATCGGTGACGCAGTTTTCTTCCCCTTCCAACGCCAACTCACATTCTTGTTGCGTGAGGAGAGCGAGCATCTTCACCCGCCACAAGGTTGAAGTTATTTTTCCGAAAATTTCTCAACGTCAAACTTCGTAGACGACATGACTCGATGCCAATTGTTATGACACACCGTCTTGGCGAAGAAAACTTTACCAACAAAAGATAACTAGCACAAAGAAGAATCTCTTATATATGAGAAAAGAACAAAAGCTACAAAGAAGAATTCTTCAAGAATTCTTATCTCTCACAACTCTACTCTCAAAAGGAATGAATTCTCTTTGCTTTTGCTTGAATGAATTCTCCATTTATATTGCATGTATTTATACTAACATGCAAGCTATAGAAAGATTGGCTATAAAGCATTCTAAGCCTAAATCATTTATCATGAATGACTTTTATTAACTAAACCATTAAATATTAATGGTTTATAGCTACCCACTAATAATGGCATTCAAGCAAAAATACAACATTCTGTCTATGCAGATGAAGGGAAGTTAGATGTGACACTATTTTTCTAGCATGTGAATAAGAAGATCCCATACATGTCTATATATTGATCCTGTGCTTCCTCAAGGATAAACCTGAAAGGCAATGATCCTGTAATTTAGGAACTGAGGGATATGATCTCATAGTACAATATTTAGAGAGATGTGATCATCATCTGCGGGCGTTTTTTTTTTTTAAAATTTGAGCCGTTTTGTATTGGTTACTTTTTGGGGTTTAATAACAGTTTTTGGGTTTGAACAGCTAGGCTACAGTAGGCCTACATCCAAAGCCTAAACAGATGAGTAGTGATACGTGGATACAAAAATGATATCCAACATCGTGTAAAAGTACTTCTTTCTACTTATTTATTGTTTTCTTATCTCTCATCATATATTTCATCACCCCCAAGACACTCATAAGCTCTACGGTGTTTATACAAGGTGTCAATTATGAGTCCAAATATCTTTACTCATACAGATCAATTATGTTTCTCAAACACCACCACTCAATGTTTAAAAAACCGGTTGAACCGGAGAACCGGAAAGAAGAGTGGTTCATGGTCCAACTGATTCAACTGGTTTAACCGGTGGTTGAACCGATGTGTATATATATATATATACACACACATTAATAAATAGATCAAATAACAAGGATAATTTCAATCCAAGTTCTATTTTTCATATTAAGTCCAAATTATTTAATAGTTAAACAAGCACAAATTGGAGTACGGCATTCAATTTACGATGCTCAAACCTTTTTTCATTTAAAAAAAACTTTTTTTTAATTTATGATTTTTTTAATGAACCGGCCGATGTACTGGTTTTGGCCCGGTTCAACCGCTTTTTTGTGATTTTTAGCGGTTGAACCTTTTTTCGGTTTCAGAGTTCGACCAGGACCGAGAGTGGTCCGGTCGACGGTCCAATCGGTTGGACCGGTTTTTAAAACAGCACCCCCCACCCACCTACCCGCCACATGTTTCTCAAACGGATGGAAAAGTAGGTTTTGAGTCTGTTTAGTTTGTCAAATCCGTTAGCGTATAATGAATAGCTTATAACGGATGGAAAAGTAGTTCTGTTTGATAAATTTTTAAAATTAGCGTTTAACGTTTTTTTACTAGCGTATAACGTTTTTTCCAGACACTACTTGAAGTAAAGTTTGAGCTTATAGTGTATAGCTTATAATTTTTTTCCTCCATTTTTATCCCTACTATCTTGATTAAATTCATCACTTGTCATTAGATAATAAAATAAAATACTAATCATAATTTTACTATTTAGATTTATATTTAAGATAAAAAATAAAAAATATATTTTTATCTATAAAAAAAATCATATCAGTATATAATTTTATTTTTATTATTCCATTTTATTTATTAAAAATAATTAAAGTGTTAAAAGTGATATTTATTTTAAAATAAATAATATATATAGTTTATATATAGAAAAACATACAAACATATCCTTTTAGTTTTATATCATTTTACATTTATCAACTAGTCCAACCGTTAGTTTTACCAAAGCCTTTATCGGGAAATATGGACGATATTTAAGCAGTGGCCCCCCTTCCCAGCTAGATTTTTTTTATACACGACTTCACAATAGTCAAGAGTCGAACTCCTGACCAATTGCTAAAGAAGATCAATCACATTACCACTCGGATCAACCACACATGTTGATTCTTTTTAATTGTTTAATAATGTAGTCCTATGAGAATATATCGCAAGCTTGAGGAAAAATAAGGATAAATTAAAGTGTAAGGGCAAATAATAAAAAACTTGACATTGTTATACCAACGAAAAAAAAACACATTTGAGAATCAAATTGTTCCTTCGTCTCGATATTTAAGGATAAGAATCTATAATATATAATATATATTAGGGGATCCCGTTTTCAAAATAGATCCTCTAATGGCGACACAAGTCCTTTTTTTTAATAAACGTTTTTATTAAAAAAATTAAATAAAATTTTTAAACTTTTTTTAAAATTTTTTTAAACGTTTTTATAATTATATTTTTTAAAAAAATTAATTTTAAAAACAGTTACTTAATTTAAAAAATTATTTTAAAAATTGTTTAAATAAAAAAAAGTTTTAATTAAAAAAGTAAAAAATAAATTTTTTAATACATTTTTTTAACTTTTGTAAAAAAAATTAGAAAATAATTTTTAATTAAACAATTTTTAAAAAAAATGTAAACTAAAAACCTTTATTTTTTAAAAGAAATTATTTTAATTTTTTTAAAGGTTAAGGTAATACTTTGGTTCCTATACGTGACATGAATTCTCGATTTGGTTTCCTTGTACGTACAGAAGTTCCTATTTGGTCCTTGCCGTACAAAATTTTAGGGACTGATTAAATAATTTTTTGCTCGTATAGGGACCAAACGGTAATGTTATATAGGGAGCAAGTGGGGACTTTTTGTATGTATAGTGATCATTTTAATAATTTTTATGCATATGGACCAATCGAGAATTCATGTCCCGTATAGGGACTAAAGATTACTTTAACCTTTTTTATTAAAAAATTATTTTTAAAAAAATCGGCTTTTAAAATTTTCACATTTGATTGAAAAATAATGTTTAAATTACCTAATTTTTTAATTAAAAAAATTAGTTTTTTAAATTTTTTGTAAGCGCTTTTATTAATTATTTTTTTATTAAAATCATTGTTAAATAAAAAAAAAAATTTTATTTAAAAAATATTTAAAACATTTTTTATTTAAAACATTGTTAAATTAAAAACATTTATTTTATTTAAAAAATATTTAAAACTTTTTTATTTAAAAACATTGTTAAATTAAAAAATTTATTTTATTTTAAAAAATATTAAAAACATTATTGATTTAAAAACATTGTTAAATTAAAAACATTGTTAAATAAAAACATTTTTTTAGTCAAAAAAATTATTTTTAAAATAAATTATTTTGTTTAACTAAAAAATATTAAAAAAACCTTTACTTTTATGTAATAAATTTTTTTATTTTGTCTTCTTTTAATTTAACTTTTATCTTTTATTGCAAACATTTATTATTTATTAATATCCGTGATCATTATTTGGGGAACGTGTTGCAGCTTTTGAGCCATATGATGTTGTAGCCGAATGAAGAAGTGACACGTGTCTCCACGGGTCCCCCCTAAAATTTCCGTATCCTGTTTTGACTAATTTAAGTAATTAGTATTATTTTTATTGATATCAATTAAATTACCAAATTTGTTTAATTTAAAAAACTAAATTTTGTTAAATTTTTTTAAAAAAATTTGTTTTAATTATTAATTTTTTATCATTTTTTTAAAATTAATTTTTTAAAATGTTTTTTAATTTATTTTTATCTTCTTTATAATTAGACCTTTTTAAAAAAATTTATTTAAAAACAATTAAATTAAATTTTAAAAATTTATAAAATGTTCAACTAAAAAAAATTTTTAATAAAAAAATGTTAAAAGTATTTTTCTTTTATTAAATTTGTTTATCTTTTGTAATTGTTTTTAAAAATAAATGTTTTTAATTAAAATATTTTTTTAAAAAAAATTAATCTAAAACCTTTTATTTTATTTTCAAATTTTATTTTTGAATATTAAAAAAAGTTTATTTAATTTTTTTTTATTTAGAGTTTTTATAAAAATTTATTTTTTATTTACAAATTGGTTAAAGTAATCTTTTGGTCCCTATACGTGACATTGATTTTCAATTTGGTCCCTATACGTAAAAGTTATCAATTTGATCCCTATACGTGACCCCTGGTTTTTAATTTGGTCCTCACACCTACATAAGAGGGACCAAATTACAAATTAATATCACATATAGGTACCAAATTGAAAATAATTGTCACATGTAGGCACCGATTTCAAAATGTTTTTTGTTGAATTGGTCCACATATGTGACAATAAATTACAATTTGGTCCTCTTATATAAGGACCAATTAGCGTGAGGACCAAATTGAAAACTAATATCACGTATAGGGATCAAACTGATAACTTTTTACGTATAGGGACTAAATTGAAAATCAATGTCACGTATAGGGACCAAAAGATTACTTTAACCATACAAATTTATTTTAAAAACAATTGCCTTTTTAAAAATTTCACATTTGATTATTATTTTTATTAAATTACCAAATTTGTTTAATTAAACAAAATTAATTTTTTAATGTTTTTTAATCGTTATTTTTAATTCAAATTTTTTATTAAAATAAATTTTAAAATTTGTTTATAAACATTGTTAAATTAAAAAGCATTTTTGTTAATTAAAAATTATTAAAAACATTTTTTATTTAAAAACTTAGTTAAACTAAAAACATTTATTTTATTTTAAAAAAATATTAAAAACATTATTGATGTCAAAACATTGTTAAATAAAAACAATTTTTTTAATCAAAAAATTTATTTTTTAAATAAAAAAATTTGTTTACTTAAAATAAAAATAAAAACATTTACTTTTATGTAATAATTTTTTTATTTTGTCTTCTTTTAATTTAACTTTTGTCTTTTATTGCAAACATTTGTTATTTATTACTATTTGGGATCATTATTTGGGAAACGTGATGCAGCTTTGAAGCCATGTGATGCTGTTGTCGAATGAAGAAGTGACACGTGTCTCGGTCGGATCCCGCCTAAAATTTTCTACTCCTGTTTCGACTAATTTAACAAATTAATATTATTTTTTATTGATATCAATTAAATTACCACTTTTTTAACTAAAAAAATATTTTGTTTAAATTTTTTTTGAAACATTTTTTCAATTAACATACTTTTTTTACTAAGAACTTTATAAAAAACATTTTTTTTAAAAAAATATTGTTAAATTAAAACATATTTAATTTTTAAAATATTAAAAACATTTTTTATTTAAAACATTGTCAAATTAAAAACATTTATTTTATTTTAAAAAATATTAAAAGCATTTTTTTATTTAAAAAAATTGTTAGATTAAAAGCATTTAAAAAAAATCAAAAACATTATTGATTTCAAAAAATTGTTAAATTAAAAACATTGTTTATTTAAAAACATTGTTAAATAAAAACATTTTTATTTAAAAAAATTATTTTTAAAAGTAAAATAAAATTTGTTTAATTATTTTTAAAAAAAAAACTTTACTTTTATGTAATTAATTTTTTCTTTTGTCTTCTTTTAATTTATCTTTTGTCTTTTATTTCAAACATCTATTATTTATTACTATATGGGGTAATTATTTCGGGAACGTGTTGCATCTTTGTAGCCATATGATGCTGTAGCCCAATGACGAAGTGACATGTGTCTCGATCGGATCCCGCCTAAAATTTCCTCCTCCTATTTCGACTAGTTTAATAAATTAATATTATTTTTTTATTGATATTAATTAATCTGGTGCAAACAATGGAGAGCATTAGTTTACTGTACACCAACCTGGTAGTCACACGTGTCACTGGCGGGGGCATAAATATATTTTGTTTTTGTCTTTTTTGACACGTTTACCTTAGGTTTCACTCATTTTTTTAAATATTAAATATACTAAATATTTTATTAATTTTTGTACCATTTATTCTAGAGCCTTCTCCTTTTTGTACCATTCTTATAACTAATTGGTTAAATTATACCTTTTTAATATTTGATATTTATTCTTTATTTTTTATTTTTAATTCCTTCTTGAGACATTGTGTAACTTGGGAATCTCCCCTGCTTTTGACCATCTTGTCACTGTAGACGAATTGATTGACGACATGTGTTCGTTACGGGTCTCGGCTCTAATTTTGTGGTTTTGGTTTTACTGTGTTTAACAATTTAAATATTAACTTTTTTTAAAATATATAATTTGTTTAAATTATATTGTGTCATGCTTTCACTGTGGACGACTAGGCGGGTGTCACATGTCATGAGCCTCTTCCAATAGAATTTTTTGGCCTCTTGATTTTTTATAATAAAAAATATTTACATAATTATTTTAATTATTGTACTATTATTTATTATCTGGCCTTCTCTTTTTCATCTTTTTTTATTTTAAACCTTGCATTTACTAGGAGGAATAAACAGGCGACACGTGTCAATCGACATATATTTTTGTCCTCTGACATTTTTTTAATAATAGTTACTTAATTAATTATTTTAATTATTGTACTATTTATTCTAGTGCCTTCTCTTAAATACATTTCTACCATGCTTCTGTTATGGACGAATAATCCAGCGAGACGTGTCACGAGTGGATCCACATATTATTTCAGCCTAATGATTTTTTTTAATGATAAATATTTAATTATTGTAATATTTATTCTGGGGCCTTCTCTTAAAATAAATTAGTAGCATGATTTTGCTGTGGACGAATAAACCGGCGACACATGTCATGGGTGGATCCACGTATAATTTCAACCTAACGAATTTTTTTAATAATAAATATTTAATTAATTGTTTTAATTATTATAACATTTATTCTAGGGCATTCTCTTCAAATAAATTTCTACCATGATTTTCTTGTGGGACGAAGAAACCGACGATACGTGTCACGGGTGGATCCACGGATAATTTCAGCCACGATCAATTTTTCGTCCTTCCGGAATTTTGTTAAAAATAATTATTTAATTAATTATTTTAATTATTGTATTATTTATTCTAGGCCCTTTTCTTAAAATAAATTTCTAGCATGATTTTACTTTGGATGATTAAACGAGCCACTAGTGTCACGGGCAGGGCCCACATATATTTTCATTCTATGAGTCTTTTTAATAATAATTATTTAATTAATTATTTTAATCATTGTATTTTTATTCTAGGGCTTTTTGTTACAATAAATTTGTAACATGATTTTACTGTGAACGAATAAACGGGCGACGCTTGTCATGGGTGGGGTCCACATAAAATTTATGTCTTTGCCTTTTTTTAAATAATAAATATTTAATTAATTATTTTAGTTATTGTATTATTTATTGGACTCAATTTTTTATTATTTTTTTTTATTTGGGTTGTTGTTCTCTAATGCAGTTTCGAGTATCTGGTCACTGTATAGCGACACGTGTCAATAGCGGATATGTGGACTATGTTCGGCTGGCTTTTTTTAAAATTTTAATTAATTATTTAATTATTATTAATTGATTAGTTAAATAATCTATTAATTATTGTTTTTCATTATTGGTTCTTCTCCCTTTCAGCTAACTATTGAATATACGAATCCAACTGTTTCACACAATAGTATTATTTTATATATTTAAAAAAATAGTACATTTAATATTGTTACATTGAAATTATTTATAAAAAACTATTACAAAAATAATTATCTAATGGATGTTAGGTGTATTCCCACTGGGTAACTACACTAGTATGCTTTAAAGACCGAATGAGAGATTTTTGGTGTGGCAAGTGCAGAAGGTAATCAAGGTGAGAAGATATCAGACAAATTAGGATGAGAGATTTCCCTCCCAGGTAATCAATGACCTTAATGTCATCACCAATGACCGAGGCCTCTATAAAGAGGGGTTTGCCTCAAAAGAAAGCAACCAATAACCCGATATTCAAATATTTTATTCTCGAGACCCTCTCTAATTTCGGGACTCTTAATTCTTGTAAGAACACAAATGTTTAGTACGTTTCAATCATTAAATTTGAATTTGAAAACTAAGCTCAATCATAATTTTTTCTAAACCATGTCAAACGTTTCGATAATTGATTTTCTTTTAGTTATTCGGCCCTGTGGAGCTGTGAGCTGATTTTGGTAAACTTAGATTATGGATCAAGAGCATCCTGTTTAAGGAGTTGGAGGAGTAGGAGGTCCAATGTTCAAACCTTGGTAAAAGAGAAAAAAAATTAACACAACAATTAACTACTAATATTTGCTTATAAAAAAAATTTTAAAATTGAGGCAACAGTTTCTACCTAATAAGGAGGCATGGAGCATGCACTGGTTAGCATGTTTGGATTTTATTTATATCACAAGCTTTTAGGTGGCGTTTGGAAGAGCTTATTTAAGCTCATTTTGACTTATCTGATGACATAAGCTCTTATACAGTGTGTTTGACAGAGTTTATAAAAATAACTTATGTCATCCCATAAGGAGTATTTGACTTATTTTCATAAGTCAACGAGGAACTTATGAAATTATCATAAGAACATGCACTAAACACCCTCTCCGTATTTTTCACTATTCGAATACTCTCACGCCCTTTCTTTATTTTTTTTTCTTTAAGCGTTTATGGCATAAACTCTCCCTGCGATAAAGTCTTATGTGATAAATTTCTTAATTAAGTTGTTTATCTAAGCGTCACTTAACAGGTAAGAACATTTCCTTTGTTTGCAAGTATGTGGCGCTGGCATCCCATGATGTTGACAGACTACAACTCACCAACCGCATTTGTTCTTCACTCTTCGAATTTGGAATGGCAATTCAAACGTCGTTGCATGTAAATGTAATTACATAGTAGAAAATACAAGAGGTCCAGTTTCGGTGGTAAAATTTTGTGTTGTTTCAAACTTTTCCATAGCGCTCTTAATGATAAGTTGGAGGAATTTGAAAGCGAATTGAAGAAGAATATCGTTTTATTGTAGTGTATACATAGCTAGCCACATTCTGAAGGAACCCTATGGTCATTTTGATTTAATTTGTAACTGAAGCAACCCACCAACCCACACTCTACCTAATATCATATATGCTGGGGTTGGTGTCATGGAAATTCTTATTGGTTTTTGTTTTCTTATTTCCGCAACATGGCAAAGAGTAAATCTCTTGTTATTTGCAGCAAATAATTTAATATACCACCAAAACTTGTTGCTAGGTGATGCATGAGTTAAACCTGCTATCAAATGAGGGGATATATATCACTGTCACCCTCATCAATAATTGAGACAAAAATTGCAGTTGCAAAATGTAACAATAAACGTAGATAGATCACAATATGACGTTTGGAAAAGCAATATATATACAGAGAAAGATATATATATATATATGTAGAGAAAGAAGTTTGAACAAGGTCAAATAATGGTATATAGTCACATCCTTGAAGGAAAAAATAGTTATGCTTGCGTATCAAATAATTATTATAGGTTTCAGAGAAGACGATACTTCCATATACGGAAAACAAATAGAGAGGCGATACAATTGTTTCGATTTAGGTATTTAACCACTATAAGCCTATAACTTTAGGAGATTTTGACAGTTCCTTTTCCCCCTTGTAGCATCATCCCTAATTTTAGAAGAAGAAAAAAAGTGTTACAATTTACATGGAGCGGGGACAATTTTTCAAGCAACATCGTGAATAAGGAAAAAGAAAAAAAGGAAGGGGTTTCCATAACTACATGATGATTGCAAGAAATGGAAATTGAGTAAAAGTGCAGGAGTACGATGTGATGTAAATGTTTCGATACCATTTAAAAGACAAGAAGATTGAGATTCCATGTCTGGTCGCGGTGGCGCCATGAACAATCTTCAATTATCCATTCATATTCATAGTCAATGAGAATTTTGTAAATTAAAAATAATTTGGAATGTTAATAGAATTACGTTAGTGACATAACCAAAAAAAAAATGGAAAAAATACATCTAATTAACTTATATGTTCTGATATATTTATTGTTTTTATCTAGAAAAAGGAAAATTATTCATTTGATTTTATGTGATGATTTGGTTGCAATGTAAACACAGCTTTTTTACTCCTCCGTTTGCTTGCCCAGAAAAATGTAACTAGTAACTACGATGAAGGAAATCAAAACACTTGTACTCATACCCTTGGTTTACCCTCCTTGACCGAAGCTTCCATTTCTATTGGGGTGACCTCTTTTGTCTTTTGGTCCACGTAATTAGCATTAGCAGTAAATAATAGGGATTACCAAAATGCTAATCTCCGTACTCTACCAATAGATTTTGTCCCCGCGTGGTCGTATAGAAACAGTTTAAAAATCTATCACCACCCACTATATCTTTCTCTTTCTTCATTTTCTTTGCAATTAGTTGTCCGAAGACAAAGTTGTTAGACTTAATTTTAAAAAAACAAGCAAACCGGATTATCCGTAAACCCAAAGAAATGTTAGATGATTAAATCACAGCACCACCAACCTAAAATGAAGACTTCAAATCACTATCTATCTATCTATCGCTATACACTTCAAATCAACATATAATAGCAAATCAATTCAACTCACAAACCTTACACACACATTTTCTCTTTGACTCACACAGAAAGAGAGAATCAGAGAAATGAAGCTCTCTGCGTTGCAGCAGAGCTACCTCAACCGCCGGAGCAACAGCTTCAGAGGATCGCCGCAGCTCGATTCCTCCGCCGACGGAACCGTCAAGTCTCCGGCGGCGATTTTCTGGCTCATTCTTCACGGCGTCTGCTGTTTAATCAGCCTCGTCCTCGGTTTCCGCTTCTCTCGCCTCGTCTTCTTCTTCCTCTTCTCCACTTCCTCCACCAACCTCTACACCGTTCCGTTCCGCACCGGCGCGGAAATCACCGCTTCGCTTGACGTCGTCCGTTCGAATCCCGTCGCCGCCGTCGAAAACCCTGCCAACAGAACAACCGCTCCTCTCGTCGCCGGTGCCACCACCAGCCGCGTCGTGGTCGGGCGGCACGGGATCCGAATCCGGCCGTGGCCGCATCCGGATCCGGTTGAGGTGATGAAGGCTCACCGGATAATAGAGAGAGTTCAGAGAGAGCAGAGGGCGCTGTTCGGAGTGAAGAACCCTAGAACGGTGATTGCGGTTACGCCGACGTACGTGAGAACCTTCCAGAAGCTTCACTTGACGGGCGTGATGCACTCGCTGATGCTGGTGCCGTACGATCTGACGTGGATCGTGGTGGAAGCCGGTCGAGTCACCAATGAAACCGCTTCGATTATTGCCGCTTCTGGTCTCAGAACAATCCACGTTGGGTTCCGTCAGCGAATTCCAAATTCATGGGAGGGTAGGCACAAATTGGAGTCTCGGATGCGTCTTCATGCTTTGAGGTTCTTTCTTCAACTTATATAGCCAAAATTCCAATAATATTTGCTTTCAGTTACTATTTAGTATTTACATGAATGAAGTTATGAAGCATTTGATTAATTTGTCATGTGGTGGAACAGGATTGTGAGAAAAAACGAGTTGGATGGAATTGTGATGTTTGCGGATGATAGTAATATGCATAGTTTGGAGCTATTTGATGAAATTCAAAGTGTGAAATGGATTGGTGCTGTTTCGGTTGGGATACTTGTTCATTCCACTGATGCAGATGAATCTGTAATTCAAAGGGAGGGTGAGGAGGAGGCTACGATGCCAGTGCAAGGTCCTGCTTGTAATGCTACCAATAAATTGGTTGGTTGGCATACCTTCAATACCTTGCGATACAAGGGAAGAAGTGCGGTTTACATTGATGACAGGGCACCCGTGCTGCCCAGAAAGCTTGAATGGTCTGGGTTTGTGTTGAATTCTAGGTTGCTCTGGAAGGATTCTGATGATAAGCCAGAGTGGATTAAGGATCTTGATGCATTAGATGGGGAGATAGAGAGTCCCCTTAACTTGCTCAAGAGCACCTCTGTGGTAGAACCACTTGGGAATTGTGGACGACAAATTTTGCTTTGGTGGCTGCGGGTTGAAGCGCGCACAGACAGTAAATTCCCTGCTCGGTGAGTCCTCTCCTCTTGATTTTAGAAATTTCGTGCTCACACACACTCTTGATAAGCTAGAAGCCCAAAACTGATACCTGAAATTTGGAATGATTGACAATTTAGAATATAGTGAGATTTAAACGTGTTTGGTACAGTGGCAAACCAGAGGAATATTCAGCATTTACCATATCTGTGGTTGATGTGAATTTATGTTCGTTCTATCCTGAAGATTTTCCTATTAGGAATAGCTGCATTCATGCATTGACCTTTGGTAGACTCATGTTCTAGGACGAGTTCATAATTTTCCAGCTTAAGCAGTTGTTTTGAAGCACTAGCTAAGATAAGATGATGCAGTTGTTTTGAAGCACTAGCTAGGATAAGATGATCTGGGTCAGACTATGCCAAGCAGAACCTAGCTGAGAAAGCAAACTGCTGCCAAATTGAGGCAGATTTTTCATAGACATCCTATATATTTTTTTATTTGTTAGCCATCCGTGATACTATAAGGGTACCATTTAGGATTCGTTAAAATTTTATTAAAATCACCCGATCCGTCCATGACTCATTTTAATTGATGGATATCTAATCCATCCATTAATCCATTTTAATGGATGGGATGGATAAAGATCCAACCCATTTATTTTATCTATTTTAAATTATAATTTTAAAATGCTATAAATATACTTTAAATATTTGTCAATATATTTTTTTTAATTTTCTCATATAAATTAAGGTTTCTAAAATAAATGTATTTAAAGTTTTAAACTATTCCTACATAGGCCGAATAGATTCTCGGCCCATGAAGGCCTATTCCTTTAGGTCGACTTAACTGAGAGTAGTTCCCATGATCGAATCTCCTCATTATAATTAGGTTGGAGACATAACGGCTACGGTATTGATGGTTGTCTAGTAGTTATGAGCAATAAGAGATTCCCGCCCAGAGAATTAATGACCTTAATGATACTAGTTATGGAAGAGGCCAATATAAGGAAGACTCAAGCTAGGAAGAATGCAAATAATAATCATACTCAAACACTCGTGTCTCAAGATCTACTCAGGCATCTCGGAACTCCCTATTCTTTTCACAACATAAACTTTCCTTTGTCTAAATATGTATCATTCTCCTTCTTCATATTTCTCTCTCAACTAAATGCTTCTAGTCCCTCACTCTGTCAAAAAACATTAAACTCTAAAACCAATGGATATCTATTTGATATCCAATAGATAGTTTGGTTTGTTCATTAACCATCCATTAATTAACTAAACTATCCCAATCCATGTTGTCCAATAAATCTATTATTTGTAATTGGATGGATTTGATATGAATGGATCCAATTGCAACCCCTACATGGTATACATTCTGTAGGCAATAGCTATTCTGAAAGGAAAGACTGAAATACTCAATGGGCACAATGCTTCCCTTCCCCTTTGTGATTGGCATATATAAGGTGCTTAACTATTGGATGGTAACTAATGATTTTCTGAAGGTGGTTGCCCTTCATGGGTTACTAAATATGAGCATTGAAACCACAATGCATGATTAAGGGAGGGTTACTGTCATAGGCACCTTGGTTGTTTAATTATCTAAACCATGTCTGGGTGTAGGTGCTAGAGACTCCACTACAACCAAACTGCAGAAAAATAAGACTCGGTAAAGTCCTTGGATCACAAATGAATTCAATAGCAATGGCTTAATTATAAATTTATGCTTAGTATGCTGGTGCCATAGTTCCTCTACAATAGGTGCCTTTATCTCTGTGAAGTGTTGAATTTCATTTTCCATTAAATGTCAGCAATTACATGACACGTGTCATGTCAGTTTCTGCATTTAGATGGACTTGGTAGAAGAAAGGTTAAATAACATCAAACAGTACATCCCGTTGATGTTAGATGGAAATTGTTGGTTAATGTCTAATAACACATAAACATCAACTAGATAAGTTGGCAAGTTGCCAAGGACTTACCTAGGTTTTGTTGTCTATGTTTGGATTAGGTTCTGTCCATTATTATCCATATAATATTTTGCTTCATTTAGGAAGATGCTGGAGCTTGAGCTTAACGATGGGGAATGGGGAACGGAGACCTTTATTTTTTTCTTCGTAAATGGGGTATTGAGACCTTACTTCCACCATCAGGGCAATCTCAGAACTTTTACTTTTTCTGACATCGCATGTGAGCAATTGGGTGCATTTTTTTGTTTTAAGGCTGTCCATGTTTTTCCTTGGCTGCTTTTCTTCATGAAGTTAACTTTTGCTGATGGCAAAATATATCGCTTCTGAAATTTGTTCTCTCTCAGAAACTGAAGTGTTTTGTCAGATAAGTGGTATTTCTATTTTTCCCCCCTTAAGAATTTCCTCTGAATGTCATGTTTATTTCTGGGTACACATATCAGTCAAATTTTTGTGCTTGCAACTTGTGATGCCAACCATCAAATAGTACATGGATTTATGTATTCTCAGATTTTTTATACTGTATATTTATTGGCATACTTTCTATTCATATCCCTGACCATATGATGCAATTTCTTTCAGATGGATAATTGACCCTCCTTTGGACATCACCGTTCCATCAAAACGCACTCCATGGCCAGATGCTCCTCCTGAGCTCCCATCTAATGAGAAAGTGCTAATTGGCACGCAAGAGCAGATGAACAAGCATTCTTCAAAGACTAAAACACCCAGATCCAGGCGCAGTAGAAGCAAGAGAAAGCATGACACTAAAGTGATAGGTGTGCAAGTCTCTACCCATTCTGAAGAAAACTGAAGATTTAAGTACATATGAGGAATTTACTGCCTTGTGGATATGAGACCGCTGGCTCTCAGTGACAAGAATTTGGAATGACCAAATGGAGAAGCTGATGGTCTTACTGGGGATACATACATCGGCGGATTAACTTCTATGGTGGGCCAGCATATATGCATTCAAGTCTGAATTTCACCAATTTTTTTTCTTCTTTTTGTTGGGGGTGTTATATATTGTTCGCATGAAAGATTGAAAGGTAATGTCCAATTAGTTCTGCAGCACTTGCTGCCTTGCAGGAAGGTTGTATTCAATTTTATTCTATGTTAATACATATTCTTCTCGATAGGTTATAGCAATGGAACATCAAAGTCCAGAGTTTCTTGATCCAACAAAGCAACACATACAGGCTTTATCAGACATCCCCAAGAACTAAGGTAAGACTGAAATACTATAACACCACACCTTAGCACGTGACATGAACGTTAAAACAAACCCAGAATCTCCTCCTCTTGGACTATAGTTGGTATGCCTAAATTTTGTGGAACAAGACCGGGTAGTGATCCAAGGTATGGTATACGGACCCTGGCTGGATCACATTTTCCATCGACACCAAGGTATGGGTAGTGATCCACCATGAACGTTAAAACAAACCCAGAATCTCCTCCTCTTAGTACTAGATTTTTGTTAAAACTAAATTCAATTCCTGTTAACAATCAACGGACAGAAATATCCTTTTTTTAAGGGAAGACGAATACAAATAAATGTCAATGTAATAAAACAATGCAAGTGACTGCATGATAAACAAAATCACATAGGGTGACATCTATTCTATTCCATTTTCCTCATTCTACTATATTATTTTATCTCATTCCATCATATTAGGTCCATGATAACTTTTTTTTTTTTTTTTTACTGAAACAAACTCATTCCGTATAGTTACCAAGCAGATCAGAAATATAAGTTAGTGCAGAATAAAAAATACAGGGACTAACATAAGAAATAGACACCCTTGCCAAAAGCATGAGCAACTAAATTGACTTATCTCTTGACAAACTCAACCTTAAAATTTGGTTTGTGGAAAATAATTTCCCTACATTGGTGCAGAAGGGAACCATACTCGGTGACGTCCATCTTGTGACCCAGCACATCACCAACCACTTGTTTGAGTTGTTTCCAATCCATTAACTTATTCAATTGGAAATTGAATTGTATAGCGCATTGTTCGAGTTTGACTAACTGGTAAGTGGTAAAAGAAATCCCTCTTATATATATTGAAGATAGAGAATTCCTTAGGTACAATACAATGTCTTAGAAAGAATCTCTCACAAAGGGTTGTATACATGGCAATGTCTAATTGGCTACAAGAAAAACTTGCCCAATCGTCACCCATTCCCACTCCAAATTATTGGATTGGTTATATTGGAGCATGGACAAAACAATTCCTGCGCCAAAAGCGAAAGGGTATGTTCTTTTTTCTCGCGTACAAGGATATCTAATATGTTCGTTGTTATAGTTCTAGATTTCAATTATGCATCATCGATCGGTTTGGTATTCGGTGGACCACCCTCCTTAATGTAGCAGTGATGCACCAGCAAGTTGTATCCCCTTCAGTTAGGGGTGGCAAAATGATTCGTTTGTCCATCATCCATCCAGTCCATCCATAAGAAAATCCATCCAGTCCATATTTTTATAAAAAAATAATATAAATGGATTTGATTATTTTTTTAGTGGATGATTTATGATCCATCCAATATTTTTTAAAATCCATTGGACCAATAATAAAAAATATAATGGATCAACTTTTATCCATTCCAAAACAAATTTATTTTTTTCATATTATTTTTCACCAAATAAAAAAAACCTCCATTTGTAACAAAAAAAAAACACTTCATCTAATTTTCTCTTCCGTTCCCTATTATTTTTTCTTCACTATTTTTTATTTTATTTATCTGTTTTTTTTATATTAAGTATTAACTAATTAATTGTTCTCAAGCACCAATAGTAGTCCACGTTATCACGTACGTTTTTTTTTTGTTGTCTTTTTTTTGCTGAGAAACTTAAAAAAAAGTATTAACTAATTGAAAGCACAGAGTCGTAACAAGTTTCATAAAACAATATCATGGAGCGTTGTGGCAA